>MBAC02004546.1:0-15653 GCA_001712635.2 Nothophytophthora sp. Chile5
CCTTTCGCAGGGACTCACCACTCCTTCACTCCAATTCAATATACAGAGTTATATACACACACACACTTCTTGTCTCTCTTCTTTCGTTTGGCCGAGACAACTGGCCAACACACAATCACTTCTTACACTCCTCTCGGCTCTGATCAAAGCCGGTAATCGAGTCAATCACAGTTCAAATCCAAAACACTCGGGAATTCTGGAAAACCACACGCGCACCACGTCCCAAGGAAGAGACGAAACAATTCGCAATTCAGAGAGGGGGGGGTCCTTGCCCTCTCCGCAGATATGAAATGCACAAGAGTATAAAGAAATACTCCAATGCAATGGGGAAATATGAAATAGTGAGTTCACGCCTGGGGGTTTCCCAGATCCGTCACTAAAGGGGATTTACTTTTTTTCTNGGAGCACTTGTTCACCCTGCCGCCTTTGCACTTGCGCGCTTAAAGGGAAAACGAACTCTGTTTAGAATTATGCTATCCCTGTGTCTTTCGAATCTTGATCTCCTTCCTTGAGAATCCTTCTGCACTTGCGACTTTCATCGGTGGAATCACGGGGCACTTCGTGCTCGGGTTCACTCATCCTTGAAGTTCGGGGAAGAACTGGCTCGTCTTCGGCCTAGTCTGGGTTGGATTTTTCTCGGACGGAAGTCTGGGTCGGAGTCTGGGGTCTGGGTCGGCGTCGACTCAGAAATGGGTCCCAGTCCCAGGTTGGCTCCAGACTTCTGCTCCAGACTTCCGCTCCAGACTTGGTGTCACGTTCCAGATTTCGGGACCTCCAGATGCTTGAACTCCAGACCGCCTTGAGGTGTATAGCCGGGCCAAGATACGGCCCTTTCCGTTAGGTACTCGATTTCCCCCCGCAGACATCCTCTGCGACTCGGCGGGAGAGAATCCGGGAAGCGGCCATCTCAAGCCAAAATCCGCGAACCACCTCGTGTCATTGGTCCCTGCTCGCCTGCCCGCCACGTGTATTGTATACACTTCCGGCCCACTGGTCGTATAGCGATATCCGCTTAGCTGCATACAGCCTCCGTATACATAACATCAAGTAAACCAGTTACGTTTGGGTCATTGACCGTGTAACTCCGTTACCACCCGTTCCGGTGGTGTAGTTGTGGGCATGGCGTCACCGTGATTGCACCGCTCTTCTCTTTATACTTCACTGTGGTCTGGCGTGTGCTGGAACCGGTCGCGAGCATGTTGACCGGGCGCGAATCCGTCCAGGACAACGCCACCAGGTATGGATACGTTTTGCACTGAGCGATCTTGTATTGACCGCATGGCATCTTCTTCAGTCTCTTCTTCTGCTTTTACTGAATTGGCTTGCACCTGCCCAGACGGTTTGTGCGCCCCGTTTCCACGTAATAGAAATCGATATCGTGCAGATTTAAGGTGAATGCGACCGAAGAGTAGTAGTTGTCGGTGATCACGAGGCGCTTGGCCGGCTGACCATGGAGCACTTTGGTGATTTCCCGGACGACAGCCTTCAGATCCACGTTATTCTCCTTCCGGTTGTTGGCAGGCTTGCCGCTGAATACTTCGATCCTAAATCCGTCACATACAGAATACCTGAATCACCGTGTTAGTGAACGATGTACAAGCCCCAATACGCTGATCGGTATTGTACAGAATACATGTATTTACCGGGAGCAGTAAGCGGTCTCTGCGCAGCAAGTCAGGTAGAATTTGTCCCCCACTTACTAGGCTGTCCTTCATGCACACCCTCATCGAATTGAACTGACTCCGATCCGACACCATGCCCTAGTCAAACGAAATGCACTTACCCAGGCGGTATCCACGTCGGATTGTCTTCTCGACGGTCTGGAGCACCGGCCGTATCTTCCAAGACTTGTCGAGATGAGCGACGCTGTTCTGATTATCGTTCAGATGCAGAAACCGGAAAATCGTCTCAAAGCGCTCCCGTTTCATGAAGCGGGAGAATGTCCCTCTCGGAGTAGCGCCGTATTCGGTCGTTGACCAGTGTTTCGCAAGGCCATGGGCAGATACAGCGCGCCACAAGCAGTGTAATCACGTGCAAAATTTCGTGCGGCTTATAGGATTGGACCGCTTCATCTCGTCCTGGATCTGTTGTAGTGTCGGAACGCTCATGCGAGGGTCCTTCGCTTGTCGTTGTAATTGCCGGGTTCTCATCGCAGCGGCATGGTCGGGATGCTCTGGGTCCTGAATTGATTCGTCTCCTGTGCCACTCCAAACCACATCGGCTTTGGTAGAAAATAGAAAAACATCCCCAACGAGGAGCCGGCGAATGAGACTGCAGACCGAGTAGGCCAGAGGGGCCATCATAGTAGTCTTGGGCCGCATCCTGATTCAACTCGCCTGCACATATTCAGAGCAATCATAATTAGACCCGAAGCCGATAACACTATTCTCTACATTCCGGACTTACCGCAATGATCTTCATCGTAGGTCTCCCAGTCATCCTCGGCGATTTTCTTCAGCTGATCTTCTGTCATATCGAAGGTAACTTCACCAACGTCCTGGTCGTTGTTGTCTGCGATGTCCTCGATTATCTCCTCTTCTTCCTTGCTCTCGTCCTCCGTCTCGTTGTCAACCACCACGTCTTCGTCCTTTGCATCTGATTGATCGGTGTCGGATTTGGTGTTGACAGAAGATTGATGTCGTCGGGCGATGTCGGGCCCAGCACGTTGCCCCGCCGCATCGCGTCCATGAACACTATCGTACTCGCCCAGGGGATTCACGTCTCCACCACTCTCACTCTTTATCTACTCTTCTTCATCATCCATCGTAGCTGCTCTAGAGTATTCTGTATCACCCTTACCAGCGCTACCGCCACCATCGTCGTGTTCTGTAGAACTCAGAACAGCAAATGTCGCTGCCGGCGTTGGTCAGGGCACGGCAGGTGTAGATGGTGGATGAGAAGGCGGGGGCAAGTACGTGTGTTGATACGCTGCAACCTTTCCCATCGGAAGAGGCAGGATAATGGAAGGTGCAAGGGCAGCAACAGGAGATGATGTCTGGGTTGACGCAGCAGGAACTGAAGCGAGCGCAGAAGCTGGCGGAGAAGCAGGCGCGGCGGCCGGAAGTCAAAGGAGGCCCGACTGCCGGGCGAATAGCATCAGCTCTTTCTCGCCTATATGCCAAATAGCCGTATACTAGCGTAGAAAAAAATACACGATAATTCATCGTACTCACCAGCGAAAAAGTCCACGTCGGGATTTGAGTCGTCCAAGCGACCTGTTATCCGGGGTATGACGTAAGAGTAGTCCACGCTGAGACCCCTTGGCTTTCGCGCCTTTCACACCGCGGCGATCAGCTCACGCCTCAGCCACTTGAACGAATTCTCGAGCGGCATGTCTGAACTGAGGAAGAGAAAACGGAGTGGTGGAGGGAAGCTGTTTGAAAGCCCCGAGAACCTCCAAGCAGGGATCGACAGCACTTTGTCGAATAGTACTATATATTTCTATTGCGATAGTAATAGTAATATAGCACTATTGTAGAATCGGAGAATTTCGATCTACTACTACTATAATATATAATAATTCGATTTGACCGATATAAATACTATACATTACTATAAAATACTATTCCATATGGCTCCGTATTGTTTAACTCCAACACGTCAGATTTCCTGCGTGTTTTCGCTTAGACACACACAAATTACTTTTAATCCATGACCGCTGGGTTGCTTCGAATAAATTTGGGGATGGTTGTGTGTGTTGGTTTGTCCAAACGAGCGTTTTACGAACAAGAATGCTTATTTCAAGAATATCTCGGAAAGACAATTGAAGTGCGCAAAAGCCAAATGCGGCAAGCAGCGAGATATGCTTGTTCAGTATTTAGCCGACAAATACACCACACGTGCAGCATTGATGTCTTCGACGCAGCCTCAGCATCCATTTAAGCCGACGACAACGACAAACATGTCTATCAGACCGTTCGATACGAATGCGCCTGGGTATTGACCGTCAGTGTATCAGAAGCATACTGAATGGTACTATGATTTGTTGTAGATTTTGCAGTGTGTCATACGTTCGTCGGTTTCAGCCAACGCGAGCACCCCGCTTTTATCTTCATCTACTCCGGTCCCAATCTGCGCCGGCACATGGGATCGCATGTCTTGGTGATCTGCACCCCGTGTCTGCGCGACCCAGGGGTAGTGCTTGATGCGAGTCAAGCAAAGTAAATTGCAAACTGATTAGAATTGAGAGCGGCCTCGGCGAGGGCTGGCTGCACGCCAACTCTTCAGAGGACCCGCCTTCTTATCGAAACTCGCCACGATAGAAACTACATGCCTATTGTGCCTGGCGCCTTGCACAGGACACCCGCGAGGGCGACTTGAACTTGAAGAGTTGCAACGGCAAGCGATTGAGCTTCCGCTGAGCAACGTAGGTAGTCAGTAACTTCGCTGTCACTGCAACGTAGGTAGTCAGTACGTTTTTAGCCGCTGCAACGTAGGTAGTCACCAGCTCCTCGCTGGAGTATTGAAGAGAAAAACACCCAAGCCACCGCGATGCACATCATCCCGGGCCACAACTGTCCCATTACTGGGCAGAACACTTGGCAAAACGTCCTCGAACGCATTTTAAGAGCGCGTTTTCAGGAGTGGGCCGATTGTCTTGAGTTTGCTTCGTCTCTCGAACAGATAATGAGAGAGAAAACACAATTAATCATCATGCACAACAAGAAGGAAATTCGGCGCATGGAAGAGCGAATTTAAGCAGAGAAACAGTTTGGAAATTTGGATACGCAGCTTCGGCGAGCAGCCCCATCAACAAGCGAGCGATTGATGCTGGCATACTTCGTGGAGTTTCTCCTTGCGATCACAGAAGCAATCTTTACAAGACAGCATCCTCTTCAAATTTTGCCTTCGCTACAACACGTCGACATCATTGGATAGTAGAAATAGTACTATAGTACTACTACTATAGCAATCCAGTTTTGTGAAATATAGTTATATTACAATTAGTAGGCCAGAAAATCAGTGAAAATAGTACTACAAGTAAACCTTCGAAATCGAAAGTGCTGTCGATCCCTGCCTCCAAGCTCTTTAAACTGTCTTTTCTCTCACCGTTGTTTTATCCCACTCAAACTCCCCATCCATTGCACTTTTTTTTCTCGTCGCCTAACCCGTGGTCAAACAAATTTTTATATGCGGTGAAAACACGCATTGGGGGGCGGGGGGTTGCTGGCTAATTAATCCTGTCATACAACTTATTCTGTAGGATACAGAATACGGGGTTAGAAGGGTTAACGGGGCTGAAGCCATGTTTCCTCTTAACCATTTTGTGACACACTTGCCTAAACTATAGTATACAAATTCAAGACACTTGCTTGTAAAAGGGAGCAAATTGCTCCCTTTGGCGAAGCCACGGTACTCTCGTTGAAGTACGACTCTTCACGACCGTACGAAGGAGATGTGTTTTTTTGGTCAGCAATGTCTGGGAATATTCCATCTCCTCTAAAAGGGAGCAAATTGCTCCCTTTTACAAACCATTCCTATTGGCTAATATTGAATATATTGGAGGAATAGGAGGCCAATTCCGTCGATGATTGGACCAAAGGAGAACGGTACGCTGTACCATAGAATATTTCGTGAAACTTACGAAGAAATAAACGATGTAACTTTCGTTGCAAGGAAAACGTTTGCGCACGTGTAACGCATCACCGTCACGTCATTCATCGCGAGCGGCCTGCAGGTGCTCGCGATTTCGCGCCATTATCCAATGGAATGAAAAGATAATGGCGCGGAATCGCAAGCACCCGCAGGCCGCCTGCGGCGACGGAGATGCAAGCGCCCGCAGGCGTGGGGATCGTGGGGGAGGTGCACAGCTCTTGGGTTGCAGCTGCTCAGATGTATATTGGGCCTCCCATGTATTGCACGCGTACGAGCTCTCTGCAAGCAGCTGCTGCGCCTCTATGATCATCAAGCCTATATATAATCGGAGCCAAACACATGACCTGCCCTGAATTGGTGTATCCGTATTGCCTTCAGTATATGGCGGCTCTATTGTATCGGTTTAAATAAGCAGATGTTTGCCACCCAAAGGTTGGCGCCAAAAATCCGGAACCGGGTATTTAACTTGATTTGAGTATAGTTTTGGCTCGTTCCATATTTGTAAAAACGTTTTCTAAAAACGAAAACCTGTAAAAATGCATAGGTATAAAGTAGTGAAAGCCTCCAAATGAATACGAAATCATGCCTTGATTTTTGATATCGTTGACGACAACGCGACAAACATTCTCCCTCCATTCTCTCTCACTTATTTTCCCCCTCAAACGAGAAGAAGGCGGAAGCGCAATGCCGGCGGGCAAAAGAACGCGTGATCCTCCGCCGACGCGCGCGGAGAAGCGGCCACGACGTGGAGGGGGTGCTGGCGATGCTGAAGAGAGCGCCTTGGGTGGGATCGCGACTTTCAAGGAGGCGTGGCAGGCACTGCGAGCCGTCGGTTGGACGGCGAAGCCCCCCCCCCCCCCCCCCCCCCCCCCCCCCTCGCCGCAGCCTCGATAACCGCTACCGATACATTCGGCGGTGCGGAAGTTCAGACGGCGACGAAGGCGACGATATCCTGTTAGGAGAAACGGCGGTGATCGCGTATTACATGAAGCACGGTGCGTTTGTTTCTTTGCTTCTATTGAGGACCATAACTCGCCTCATATCTAAATGGTTATTACAATAGGCGGTCCGAATGGCATTACATCCGGCTTGGTAGCAGGTCGCGGTGTTCACACCAGCGCTGCAGCTGTCGGCGGCCTTCTGGACGGCGGTGGTGCTGCTCGTAGCGGCGTGCGAGGTGTTGGCGGCCTTCTGGATGGCGGTGGTGCTGATCGTGGCGGCGTGCGAGGTGTTGGCGGCCTTGGGAATGATGTTGGAGCGGTGTAAGGTGAACTTGAAGCTGTTGGTGCGGTTCATGCGGTTAGCGGCGGCTCTGTCGGAGTTGGAGATGTTGAATTGGCTACTTTCGGTGGCATGATTGGTGCTACTGTGGTTATAGCCGCTCGTACTATTGGTAGTAGCGATGAGGCGGCTCGTGACGTTGGCGATGAAACTGTCGGTAATCATTGTGCTGCGTTAGACATTGATGCAGCCGGTGGCGGCAACAGTGGTGGTCGCATTAGCGGAGGCCGCGGCAGTCGTGGAGGTCGCGGCGGTCGTGGAGGAAGAGGTGGGGGCCGCGGCAGTCGTGGCCGTCGTTCAAGCAGCGGAGGTCGAAGCAGCCAGGAAGGGCGTGGCGACATCGAAGCCGCCAATGCGGAAGTGGCTGTGATACTACCAGATGCCGTTGTGGAAGCTTTGCTTTTAGGCGAAGCAGCACAAGCGCAAGTTCACGTTGCCGAAGCTGCGGAAAACAGCAGCGTATTGCCCCAACCAGACCGGACGATCGCACGTACGCCTCCATCACGGCTTCAGGATGCATTCGTTGACAGTCTCGTGGCGTTCACGCCATCGAAAGAAAATTGGCTGGGGGCGAAGGTCTACAAACCCGTCGGCACCGCGTACATCGTCGGGCGCGTCTGTCGCCGCGTTTCGAAAGGCACGTTCGCATCTCTGTTCCAAGTCAGATGGTTGGACAGCATGTACCAAAATGCGTTGGTGTACATCAGTCTGGCCGTCATTCAACGCGGGATCGAGAACTACCGCGCATTGACGCACCTACCGTCGAAACCAGGATGGCAAGCGCTGATTGATGCGGGCGACGACAATGATCTACCACTCGATGCTTTGCTGGATGATCTCCAAGAGGTACAGGAGACCTATTTGCCATTCGAGCCGTCGGACCTACTGCCCACCAGTCTAGCGGAGGTAGAGGCAATCAAAAGCATGCGCTTTGAGCCGACGTTACACTCAACTACACCGGAGAACCTTTACGAGCACTCAGATGGAACAACGCAGACGCGTCTACGCCCCCAGTATCAGCACATATTCCAGCATTCGGCTTCTTCGAGCTTCTTCGCGTACGCCCCTCTCTACTTCTGGAAGCAAGTTGTGCTGGAAACCAACACATACGCGCGGGTGAAAGACATTCGGCTTTCATCGCCAATCACTCTCTCCGAGCTGATGATATTCATTGAAATTCTGTTCTACATGAGCCTCCATGACAAGGGAGAGTTCTCAAACTACTGGGGGGCGCAACCGGAGGACATCATCTTCAGTGGAGGCCGGGGGGGGGGAGTACAAGCCTGGACAGTGTCATGGCGCTCCACCGCTTCAAGACGATTCGTCGCGCCTTCAGCTTTCGAGCAGAGCCTCCCACATTGCAGCGCGATCCTGCAGCTCGCATCAGACCTCTACTCAACTTGCTAAAAACCACTGGCGGACGGTACGTCGAAGTGGGTCGCAATGTGGCTTTAGACGAGGCAAGCGTGGCCTGCCGAGCTCGACAGGGCCGTCACATGATCGTCTACAATCCTATGAAGCCCACTGGAAAATACCACTTCCGGCTGTACATGGTATGCTGTGCTACAAGTTGGGTCGCCCTCAATTATCGTCTTCACTGCAACAGTGATATAGCTGACCGACTTGTCGGTGTTGTCGGGCAAGCGGAAGCCCAGGCTGTTCGCGAGGAGCTGGAAGTGGTCACGGCGGTACGCAAGCATGTTTTGGAGGTCGTGCGTCCACTCTCCGGCACGAATCGAATTGTAAATATGGACAATTACTACACCAGCGTACAGCTGCTGCCGGAACTCCGATTGAAGGGCCTTTATGCACGGGGGACTGTCCGCGGTTCCAGCAAGCACTTCCCGAAGCATACCATACTCGACAAGGATGACGTCTCGCGTGGAGATCATCGCCAGGCTGTTTCAGCAGACCATAGCGTGACCGCTGCTTCGTGGTGCGATGGCAATATAGTGTCTATTATATCCAACGCTGACGCGTCGACCACGATGACTGTACAGCGCCAGATCAGAGCGGAGAAGCGCACCTTCATGGCACCTACATGTGTCAAGCAATACAACACGTATATGCAAGGCGTCGACCGCCTCGACCAGATCAGAGGTCGCTTCTCAATTGCGGACGGCCACTCGTTCAAAAAATGGCACAAGAAGCTGGCGCTCGCTCTCATCGATATCGCACGTGCCAATGCATACTTGACGCGCCAATTGGCGGTGGATACATCACGCGACCGTGACCCCCATCGCACCTTCATGATGGCGCTGGCATCCGAGTTGATCTCTGGTAAGTGGGAAGACGCCCCAAATGACGGACGGATGGCATTCGGAGACGGGATCGGCTCAGCAGCTTCGACCACTGTGACGCCCACCAGTACCATTTTCGTATCCGCCGGCCACGACCGCAGTCCTCTCCAGAAGGTGTGCAGTGCTGTGTCCTTGAAGCAGCTACTAGCCGGGAATGGGCGCAAGCGTCGACAGTGCGTGGTGTGTAGGTGGGAAGGACGATATCCCACCGAGGTCACTGACATCTGTGGCACTCACAATGTCTGTTTGTGCCGCAAAGTGCACGTCCAAGATGCGCAAGCCTACATGTGCCCAGACAATACCTGGACTTGTTGGGAGAAATTCCACAAGTTTTATTTACCACGGGGGTTGTTCTCTCAACGAGGTAACATTAGGAGGTCTGCGGGGCTGTTTCAACTGAAGCTGCAGCACACATCGAACGAGGAACCAGAAGCCAATCACCTTAATGCAGTAGCCGATGGCCACCGCACAAGTGTTGTAAGAGCAATCAGCAGATTCTTTTGAGCTATCACGATTGAATAGCAAGTACCAATGAATTGTATTTGCTTTGCTTGCAGTAACATTTGCCAGAATGTATTTGAGTCACAGCGCGAGCTTTGACGGACATGTTCTTCGTGGCGACGCATTAACACGACAAGCGACATTCGGCTTGGTTGCGCTCCTTCAATCAGATGAGTAAGTATCTTCAGTTTATTCTGGGATAGTAGTTTTTTTAAAAGCTGCTGGCACAGCCCAAATCGGATTAATTGTGAAGCCGAAATCGTGAAGCCTCCCGTTTAAGTAAAAGCAGTATGCAAACACTATCCCAGCCCTCGCGAAGCCCTAGTTATGTTACCACAAATGGGTAAGCATCTTGATTTTATTATGATTAAACAAAATGAGTAAGTATCTTGATTTTATTATGAATATAATTCCCCCTGTGATCGTTGGAAGTTTTTTTCAGCCACCAGTGTTCTGAATTCTCCCCTTTGGAGTGCTGGTAGTGGCGCGAACGGCGGTGTGGCGGTTCCAGTCGCTACGCTGGTCGCGACAGAAGGTGGTGGCGGCGATCGTGGCATTGGGTAGACTCTGTGCGCTGCGGTTGGACGAAGAGGTGATATGAGCGAAAAGCAGAGCAGAAGATGATATGAAGGATGCCTGTAGTAACAGTAGGCGGATTGTCATTGTCGTTTATACATGAATATGGCAACATGCTGAGCTTTCCAGCTACCACGCCCGTAAACAGTATCAGCAAGGACCCATTGAGAGCAGAGAGAATTGCTGCATGACGCTCGGTGGCGGTGGCACAATTAACCTGTCGTAACTACTATGCGAGCTCGCGGCATGAAGTATAATTCTCTGGTCACAGACAGCTTCGCCTCGTCCAAAAACAGAAAGCTGTTCAGGAATACAATGGTGGCATCACACAGTGGCGTGAGAGAAGAAATGGGAGTGTCGCGAACATCGCCCGAAAGCAACAGCACTTTGCGTAGTAGGTCAGTGTGCCGCGGAAACTGGTGCACTAGCTGCGCACTGCGAGCGCAGAGGTCAGCACGGACTTCAATGCCAATGCATTGACGTGCTCACGTCTGGAGAGCGAACTGAACCACGACGTTTCCGATCCCCACGCCCACATCTAGGAGGACATCGCGCTCACTTATACCACCAATAGCGTGGATAATCGTGTCCACAGCGGAGGGAATCATTTCACCAGCGTTGAGATGCATCTGGCCGGCCCTTTGGCGGACATCACCGCGCGTGATGCTGCTGAATAGATCGTCCACAGCCAGTTTAGTAGCAGCGATATCGAGCAACCGAGATGGCTCTGTAGATCGTAGCGCAGGCTGAGACGAAAGCGGAGACTGTGGCTGAGGCTGAGGCGGAGGCGTTGATGCTGGCGACGCTGGTGATGCTGGCTTGCGCACTGGGGGTGGAAGTGGCGGCAGAACTGCCGATGGCATGGACGCCCGAGTCCAGGAGAAGAAGCAACGAGGAAAGCGCGACAGACTGCTCCCGTACGTGCGCTTCAGCGCATGTATGCGCTCCTGAAGTTGGGCTGCGGTACGGGTTGAGCGGCGCATATCGCGGGCGACATTCGCCCACACGACACGCTTGCCAATATGCTCATACTGATAAGCAAGAACGACGAGTTGCTTGTCTTCGTTGTCAGTGAAGGGGGTCCGCATGGCAAATGTGGGAATGGTACTTACAATTTGTATACACGGATGGAGCTTTTGTAGCGTGGTGTGCATGATGAAAAAGGCGAACCGCCTTGGCTTTGCCACACTAAACCAATATCAGCCATAAATTCAACTGTCAGTGATGGATGACGCAACCGGCTCATCACGTTATATTTCGGATGGATTCAACGAAACGGTTCAAAATCAAATAATATTCTGTATTATTTCCTTGGTTACTCCACCAAGCCGAAAATTTCATTGATTTATTTCGTCCAACCCTTTGTGCACCTGAAATTTTCCTTTTCCTTTCAATTACACCTTCACAATAGACTGTTGTGATTGGCTATTACAAAACACGGTGCATCAAGAGTTGGACAAATGCTAGAATGAAGCAAATTGCTTCCTTTGAGGGGGTCATTCCCCACCAGGTTTTGGCACAACTCCCAAAGGAAGCAAATTGACCCGTTCTGTCACGAAAGGATTAATATGAGTATTCGGGTAAGTAAAAAAGGGTTAAAAGTAGATACCTACTAAGTAAATCAGAGCGACGTGATTATGAGGGGAGGCTTCGTCCCAATAAATGCGAACGCCAACTTGATTCGCTCACGTGGCGTGGAAGATGAGGTCGTTGGGCATTCCCCAGCACTTGAAACCCAGGAAATGCGCGATATAGCAGAGGCCCTCGGTCTCAATGCCGTCGTATCCCTCTGCCGCCCACTCGCTGCCGATCACGTAGTGCGGCGGGAAGAGCACTCCCTGACGGTGGACGTCGGCGCGCACATAGAGCATGGTGCCGCCCACTGAGTCGAGTGGCACTACGAAATCGTCGCCACGAAGATCGTGCATGCTCTTCGCACTTAGCGGACCTGGAATGAAGTCGCCGTCTCGAAGAGCTGGCCGCACCTTACGCTGGCCCACCCACGCGTTCAAGTCGTAATCGTACCAGTCATCGTTATCATGGGAGTACTTACGCGCGCACATAGGCTCCACAATGTCGAGTCCAGCTACCAATACATAATATCCACGCAAAGGCACAGAGCAATTAGTCACGGCACTGGGTGCGCCAATTGTGATACACTGCTCGTTTAGCAGTCACCTCTCGGGTGTGGGGTAGACTTACATTGGGTCATCTTCGGCAGGAGGTCCGCGGAGATCACATCGATATCCGCATCCAGCCACAACACGTGCTGGTGCCACGTCTCGAGCGTCGACAACAGCGCATAATTGCGGTAACGAGCGAGCATACGGCGCCGATCGGCCTGAAAGGAGCTGGCGTGGCGGTTGTCGCGGGTCAGACCATCCAGTTCGAAGTCGTTGCGGAAAATCACCGAGAGCTGCGCGTAATTGTCGACATATCGGTTGAAGAGCTCTTTCACCTTCGTGAACTCATCTATTGACGACGTCAGCATGGCGATTGAGATCTTTGACTTCGGGTAGTCGAACGAGTTCACAAGCTGGAAAAAGTCGGTGGAGTTGCGGTTGACTCCCCACGACTCAGCGTTGTTGAATACGGTAACGATCAACACCGAGTCGTTCTCCCTGTTTCCGGCCTGTGCCAGCAGGCGCGTGTTCTCAATGCGGTAGTGCTGGCCTGGCTCGGCCTTCCCATGCTGCGGGAAGGACTCGGTATACTCCGAAAATGGCGCATTGGTCGTCTGGATGGTGAACGCGACGTCTGGATTCAACGGAGCTTGCGTCGGCGTAATGGGGTGCAAAACGCTCGTTGGTGGCGGTAAGGCCGTGGTGCCCTCAGATGCATGAAGGAAATCCGCCTTTGCTGTGGTAAATAGTGGAAAACCCAGCGCAAATAGCAGTAGAGCAAGAAGCACGAACATGAATCCTCGGTGATCCCATCCGTTCCGTTTCCCTTTGCTTAGACGCCACTGCTGGAATCGCAACTTCATGCATCGCAACATTATACCGGTGCACTCTGCAATCACAGCGCGCTGATAACACGGACTTGTGTGGTGGAAAGAAATCTCGGAAATGAGTTGGTTTGCTGTTAATCCGACTGGGGTCTGCAGCTCCTCCCAATACTTGTGTCTGTTCAGCAAACGAAAACCTGAAACGGTTCTTAAACCATGGGAACAACCGAAGCCCAACCTTTCAACCACATACTAAATTAGTACAACCTCAAAGTATTATTAGACCGGTTTGGGTTCGCCAACTGCACGTATTTCATTATACCCACTCAACCCGGCACATGAATATCCGCAACCTTTCCCGCTCCAAGATCCACAACTGAATGAGCGCCTAGCTCTCCAAGCAGCCATGTAACAGCCGCCGCTCCCCTTTTGAGCGTCCCAACAGCCACGACAGCGAAAATAAAAAAGCTGCACCTTTACGCAACCGCCTTTCAATCCGTTGGGTGGCATTGTTAGCTCTTCATATTGATGCGCTACGGGATTTTACCCGCTCAATCTTCTGCAAACGCGGAGGGAATGGCTTGTTCTTGGAGATTTTGTTTCGATGGTTCTCAACAGCTTCAGCTTTAGCTCACACAAAGCCCGCACGCACACTGGAGATGAGAGAAAGAGTGCCCCGCCTCCCTCCCCAACGGTCGTAAACTACTCGATCAATCCCACTCCGCTCCGACAAGAAAGAAAGAATGGCGGCCAAAGTAAAACGGATAAAAATAACTCCTGACGGACTTGTGCTCGTTCGTCTGGCACCTTTCTGGCATTTGTGGGCCACAGACAGAACCCCACACTTTAAAAATACTAACTGGATCTGCTCTTCGTCTTCATTGTTCGCTTCCGGTGCCGCCCATGCTTCGTTTTCTCCGTTGAGTTACTGCAGTCCCTGCTAGCCAGCACTCGTCTTCACAAGCACCTTTTGCGGCGTCCAAGTATTTGTACCACCACTTGAGCCTTTTCAGACGCTGAACGTGACGAGCCGCCATTTATATCAAGCCTATATTGGTGCCTTTCGATTGCCAAGGTGAGTCCCACGTGACGTTCATGTTTGCCTTGCGTGGCATTGCTGGGGGTCTTTCATGCGAACGCTAAGTCACCACGCTCGTCATGGCAAACTGCCCGAGTGAACTGCTGCAAACATGGCGCAAAAAGATCAGGATCAAGCGCATTAAGGACGACTGCAACCGCCAGGTGATCTTCGCCAAGGCATCGTCAAGAAGAGATCGCGCTCATCGTGTCCGACTTGAACGACAAGTTCTACCAATACTCGAGCACCTGTGTGGACCAGATCCTGCTCAAGTACACTGAGTATGGCGAACCATACGAAACCAAGGACAATACCGACGCGAGTATATTAAAAAACTAGACTGTGGGAACTCCGCTCCAGTGTCGGTTTAACAGAAAGCCACTTGCCCCCTTCCTTTATTACCTTGACAAGCGGAGTGAGTGAGGTACTCTGCTACTGTATCTGTTGTGCAAATTCTCAGTTCTAAACGAATGTGTTTGTATGCGCATGGATTAGATCTTTCATTTTCGCTATTTTATGACTTCAGCTGCTACCACTAAACACCGAGCTTACAATTTATAGGTTATAAGTGTGTGGAGGTAAACTGTCACTACTTTGCTGAACCTTATACAGAGTTCTGAGGAACTTTTGCGCAACTTTGATAGGGTCAATGGTAGGTTAGGATTTGATGGGTTTTCAAACGCCATATTTCATTTGCATCAAAGTTTATTTTTTAGATAAACCCAAGCAGAGGCCCGCCAATACTGTATTATTGGGGACGAGTTCCCCCATTATAACTATGATTCACATACCTTTCTACCCTCTTTTACTTCTTACCAATCGCTAGGTATCAAGTTAGTGGTTAATGGTTAGATATAACAATAATACTCATTTCCCATGATAAAAATATCAAACGAAAAATACCGCTGTTAAGGATCATTGAAGTAGTCCCAAAAATAGAAGCCACGCATTTTTCTGTTGACGCAACTATAAAAACCTCATTTACGAAACTTTCCGCCATTAAAGCGGGGGACATGATTTATGGAAACAAGAAACGCACAATTTCGCTGGCAAGGAAGTGTGATACCACGTTTAGAGGTACATCTCCATATTTTTGCGTATATATCAAATGTAAAAACGTTCTGATTTCGTAAGAAGTGGGGATCACATAAAACAAATCAAATTATAAGGTTATTCATTCTGGAGAAGGCGAGATGCCGCCTGGGCAGCATGACCTGTCATAGGTGTCCAGCTTCGTAGACAATATAAAGCACGCTGTTGGTCGGCGCTCACAAATGTGTATCCCTTTGGGTCGGTTCTTTTGATCGAGGCAATGTAACGAGCCCGTGCAATGCTTGGACCTCGCCACTAACTCTCCCTTTCGGAAACCTTTCGC
>MBAC02004552.1:0-12968 GCA_001712635.2 Nothophytophthora sp. Chile5
AGATGACACGCCACACAGAATCTGGTCTCGATCTTATGGATAGGACAGCTGGGTCGGGCCGCCCCGCCATGCAAACCTGCTGGCCAGTCCATCCTTCGCTTGAAGCTGGAAGACGAGCGTAAACACTCGCGTCTGACTCGTTCGCCCCCTTCCGTCATCACCAGCTCAAGCAGGCAGCACGAGGGCTCACAACCCACGCCACCAGCCGCCAGTCATTCACCCAAACATCCAGCGGAGCCAGTTCGTCGGACTGCTGACTCGATGCACTGACTTGATGGCTACATCCATCTTAAAACAGTGCATCGCAATTCCGCCGGAATGCGGGAACGGAGACCGAGACCCAGCGTCGGAATGACCTTCTCATCCTGGTAAAGGGGAGACGCGCAGCGAACGCAGAAGCGGTTGGACTGAGATCCCTCCTTCATATAGTATCATACGCCTTGAGCTAAAGTATCGAGGTCTCAAGAGCCAACACGAATCGAAAATGCAGACGACTGCAGGCAAATAACACGCACATCTCCGCCACCTCCTCCCTCCCTCCCGCCTCCAGGCCTCCCATGGCTTCTCGGCCAACTCTTCACATGTCGAAGGTGAACTCGCTCACGACCGGGAAGTGGTCCGACAGGTTATACTGCGGCTGATTGCGCCAGAACCACGGCGTGCTCGTCGTCAGCGGCTGGATCCAGCTCGTGGCTTCGCTTGGCTGGCGATGAGCACTCGAGTACAAGATGTAGTCCAGCAGCTCTAGACTGCCGTCCGTGCTCAGTCCTTCGGCCGCCAGGGCGTTCACTCTCGGGTCGAAGCTGAACTTCCGAGCGTGCTTCAGTTCCGCAGCGGCGCGTGGCTTGCCAGACGTCGACAGCGTCGCCCCGAGGCGTCTGGGCTTGACAACGGACGGGTCTTTGGCCTCGAAGATGGACAGCATCTCGTCGTACTCCTCGTTCGTCTTGTTGAGCCAGTAGTTGACGTTCAGATCCCCCGCGAACAGCACCGCGTCGTTCACGGGATCGATGTCCATGGCCCGCATGAAGTCGACCATGATCTCCATCTGCGCCTTCCGCATCGACCTCGACAGCGGGTCGTTCCAGGCTTGCAAGTGGGTCGAGAACACGTGCACCAGCAGTCCGTCCTTCAGGATCTTGCAGTACAGCACGCCCTTATCCGCCAGCTTGTCGGCTCCGGCACATGCCGCGTCAAACAATTTGATCCTTACGCTCAGGATCGGGTACTTGCTGGCCAGCACCACGCCGCCATTCAGCATCTTGCGCATATTGGCCTTGTTCATCCGCTTGTGGCCGACCGTGGGGGAGAAGAAGAAGTACCCGGCGTCCGCCAATTTGTCCAGCAAGATGCCTCGCGCTCGGTGGTCGAAGCACTCCGTCAGGATCCACACGTCGCAGGCCGGGAGCACGTCGGCAATCAGCCTCGCGCGAGTGTTCTTCTTGGGAGAGACGCTCGTGAAGGCGCTGACCTTGCGAGGCATCATCCACACGTTGTAGGTGCCCACACTCAGCTTCACCTGGCGCTTCTCCAAGTGCGCCAGACAGCGAGTGGACTCCTTGGCCATGCACTTGAGGTCGCCGTCTTCTCGCAACGGCACGATGGTCGTGGGCGAGGCCTCGGTGGTCAAGTACAGATCACTATCCTTGTAGTACTCCCTCGGTCGAATGCCGCACCCTCGCCCATTGAACTTGGCCACGAGCGACATGGGCTGTCCCCAGCGAAGATACTCGTCTCTTGGAGCCACGGGAAGCCGGTAGTTACTGCCGCTTAGCTGATGCCGAACAGGCTGCACCGACGCCACGTAGTACTTGCCCGCGTGCGTGTTGAAGGACATGTTGGGCAGGTCCTTCATCAGTCGCTTCTGCCGTCGACGGAGCTCGTGGCGGTCGCGTTGGCGGTCGCGCTGCTGCTGTAGAGTGTCGCTCAGATCGGAGACCATGTTCATGTAGGACTCGGAAATCGAGCGGTAGAACGGCTGGCCTCTGCCTGACCCGCCAAGCGCTGAAGCCGACGAACTCGAAGCGCGTCGACGACTGCGCGTCGGTGGCGCACCGTTCGCCACTGTGACATGAGCTGCGCCATCATGGGACATAGCAGTCGGCCGCGTGACGTCTCCGTCGGTCAGAGCTTGAAAGGCCGCGGCCGTAGAACTGCTTTGGTCCAGACTGTGCCGCTGCGCACTGTACGGGAGCGCCCGGCTGGACTGCTGCTGGTGACGACGGCGCTGGCGGTTGGTCGTGACGCCTGCCAGACTCGCTAGGGGCTTGGCATGTCGCCCGCCGCGAGGATAACTGGTCAGGACCTGAGTCTGCATCTGATTCCGGATCTGATTCCGCACGGTCGGGTCTTCTTCGGCGAGGTCGCTCTCTTCATAAGGGAATGTGACCTCATGTCCTTCGTCCTGACTGCGTCTGGGCCCATCGGCCGTGGCTGGAGGCGCCGCTACCGTCGCTCGCAGCGGATTCGGGGTCGACTGATACCCGCTAACCCCGTCGGAACCAGGGTTAGACGGGAAGAGCGAGGTAGTCAGCGAATGCGGCCGCGGCTTCTTGAGCGAATTCAACTGCACCGACGACTCCTCCAAGGCGAAGAGACTGGCGCGAACCTGGCGGTTGAAGTGCAGGTTCACGGGCGGCTTGCTGATCGTCACGGCCCCGCGATGACTCACGTACTTGATGGCTCGACTGGTCTCCGCGTGGACCACAACCAGCGGCGCACCGAAGCGCACAGGGAGCCCCACGCTGGAGAACACGAGCTGCTGCTTCTTGGGGTCGAACTCGAACAGCCGGAAGGCCATGGAGCCGTGCTGCGCGGCCTTCGTGCCGCCTACAGGCGTCTCCAGGTCGCCTGCTACCCCGCTGGCGGTATCGCTTTGACCCTGGGTTTGGCTCTGACCCTGGGTTGAGTGTTGACTGTTCCGGCGCAACGATTTGCGCAACGATTTGCGGATTTGCGCGCGTAACCCCTCGTCTTGGGGGTTAACCTCGGGGTTAAGCGCGTTCGGGCCGGGGTCACCGAGTAAAGGAACCAAATCGGGGTTCATTCCTTGGTCGTCGTCGCAGGCCACGTCGTCCTCCGTGTAGATCTCGTCGCCGAAGAGCGCGGCGTATCGCTTGCGGAAGAGCCCCTTGCGCCAGACGAAGAAGCCGGCGACGCCCAGAAGCCCGCCGCTCACCAGGGTGGAGGCCACGAGGAGCGCCATTTGCTGGTACGTCAGGTTAAACTTCCGGGTTAAAGCCAGAAGCTGGCCTTCGCACAGGAAGCACACGCGGTCTCCATAGCACACATACTCGTCAACATCCAGCAGATTTTGCGGTGGGTTAGGCTCTGTTGCGGTCGAGTCCACTGCAGAGGTGATGCAAAAAATAACACACAACTTTGCAGGTTAGACACAACGCGCAACGGAATCGAAAAGAAACGAAGACGCGAAGGCGCCAAGCAAAACTGTCACCGGGGTGACGGATACATGCACGTACACTCGTCTTTCGACAGCGACGGCGGCGGCGGCGGCAGCGCGCGCTCCGGTCGCTGGCTCTGCAGTATCGGCATCTCCTCCGCTTCCGCACTGAGCAGACTCCCGTCGTGCGGCATGGCGTCGGCGGCGGTAGTTCCGTTTCGCGGTTC
This sequence comes from Nothophytophthora sp. Chile5, assembly GCA_001712635.2. Taxonomy (NCBI): domain Eukaryota; phylum Oomycota; class Peronosporomycetes; order Peronosporales; family Peronosporaceae; genus Nothophytophthora; species Nothophytophthora sp. Chile5. The sequence goes on from MBAC02004552.1 coordinate 3,628, forward strand.
TGACACCTATGCGCGCGCCGACACCTTCCCGCGGCTCGGTTCGGCTCAGGCTGTCCCTTTGCGTCTGGGCGTTCCGTTCGATCGGCTCAGACCCCCGAGAAGCAACCTATCGCTCTGCAAATAATTTCGGAAATGGAAGAAAAATACTCGGGGAACTGCCACAGTTCGAGCTGGTCCGAACGTATTGGGGTAATCAAAAGGGATCACAGAGAGCGGCCTAAACGAAAGGCGGGCTGGGATGGTGTCCAACGCCCAAAAGAGACCTATTTTGGGCACTTTGGCCGATGCGCGCCAAACATTGCAGACAAAAACCCTGTCGAAACGCGTACTTTGGGTCGACGAGGAGGTACCGCCAGCGGTAATCCCTTGTGGAGGTTCTCGACGGTGAAGATGAGAGATGCGTGATTCTGCCTTTGCGCCTCCTCCGACCTTCCGATCTGGCAGATTCGTGCTGCTATACCGCCAAGATGCTCGTGCGCCTGGCGTATCGGCAAAGAAGCGGATCGAGAAGCGCTCGATTCTGCAAAGCCAAGGTCATTCCGTCCGGATATTGGGCGCGCCATCTTCCACCCTCTGGAGCAGAGCAAGCGCCAAGATTTGAGCGAGAGGTCGCTAATGAATCCAAGATGTCCCATCCTGCAGATGTTTGAACAGTCAGGACGAATCGTGGAACGATAATAAGAAACGAGAGGTTCCCTCAGCTTGCGACGTAACGCATCTCACCTCCATCCTTTTATATCCTTCCAGACTTGCCAGAAGTAACAACGAAAAGTGATTATTTTTGATACGCTCAAATCCGCCATCGCGTGTAACACAGTCTTCATTCCCAAAAATGGTGTGCCTATAAATAAAATGACGCGAGAAGTAATAATTCTCAGCGATTATTAGCGATGGATCAATACCCTTCCGCGCAAACGCTCTTGTTAAACCTCTCCTACTGGTATTGTCATAAGCATGATGCGTTAGTTGATATTGGCAGCCACCGACCAGTCATCTGTGGGAGCAGCAGAGTGTTATGTGGGTGTGTCCAGCATGTTATTGTCGCAAAGGGTATCCTATAATGATGTTTACTGCCGCCAAACGCGGCGACAATCCTTGCACAATCATACACTTCAAAAAAATCGGAACCCTATTTTTGAATATCACGACGATCTTCGAAACGTCTGCAGAAAACCTGTAAAAGAGCATATTAATCTCCTTGGAACAGACAACAGTCAGCATCACGAAAAAAATGCTGCGTAATAGCGCTTGCCATTGATATCCTGAGATGATCGACCTGAATTGGATTTTTGCTGGGCACGCCACGAGCCTTTTTGATGCCTGGCTCGACCGCCAAGCTGGATTGCGAAGGATGGCTTAGTGGATGGCAATCATCCCAGAAGCTGTGGATTACGCGGGTTCGATGGGCACTATTTTCATATCTATCTTGACGTAAATTGCAAACTTACGAAAGTTTATAATGCGTCATTTTTCATACCGGTAGATATTACAAATATCCCATTCCGTTCGATTTTCACTGGAAAATTGTTCGGCGCACATCTTTCGGATGCGGCATCACCGCGAGATTTCCACCGAAGCCGCCTCGCACCCAGGACTGCGTCTGAGCCGCGCTCGCATCTCGATGCCGGTAACGCAGCTCCGTCTTGTAAGGCAGCCGTTGCGGTCGTTGCGGTCGTTGCGGTCGTTGTGGCCGTTGTGGCCGTTGTTCTCAATCCAGCACCTTCTTATGAATCTCGAATCTCAACACCTGCAGGGTTGGCGCAGTCAGCCTCATATGGCGAGACTCACGTTGCAGTTCCCAAAACTGGTGCTCCACTAAAATATGATTCCAGCAGACAACGAAGCTGTGAGCAGCGGGTGCATTATTGGTTGGCTGGCGTTTGACTGCAATTGTATTATTTGCCGGTACAACTTCAACACATTCTTAGTCTCAGTTCGCTGGCTTCCCGTGCATTATTGGAGCCGCTAGTTCTCGACGACCGAATGACCTGACGACGTGACGCCAGATGCCGACATTCAAGATGGATACATGGAGCCACTCTCTGTCTAAAGCGCTTCCTGCAACGAGTTGCTTCGGTTGTCGCAGCTTGGAATGGATACACATGGTCGAGTCCCGACCTGCCACCATTGCGACGGCTCCTTATACGCTGGCGGCCAGTCACTAAACTCGATCCATGTATTATAACAACTACACAGCGTCGTGTCAAGAAGACAGTGTGTATGTATGCATAGCATCTCTCCGGAAGATGCTCGACCAGCGACCTGGTCCGTTTGCTTTCAAGCCTTGCGTCCCCACGAACGCCAGAGCTTCTGCAGCTTTCTGTTGCATCTAGTAAAACCACGAGAGCACTTCTCCCGTCGCACTGGCCCAGTCGAACGGCTGCTGCGCTGCAGCGGGGGGCGTCGAGTCCTGCGTGAAGTCCGGGATCTGCTCGCTGAAGAGGTCCAGGCCATCGTTAAACAGGTCGTTGCCACTGTTGCTCTGCTGCTGCAGTGCGCCCGCCCCCGGAGCATTGGTGGCCATCGCCGCAGCGCCGTAGTGCCGGCCGTAGAAGGCGGCGGACTGCGGCTGTGTGAACTTGGGCAGCATGTAGTGGCCGTAGGCTTGCGGCGGGCCCAGTCTCGCGTACACCCGCAACTGTTCGCCCAGGAACGGCTCGTACGGCGCCCACAGCTCGTAGCTGCCCACCGTGAGCACCCACAGATCGTCGTGCGAGTAGCGGTAGCACAAGCCCGCAAAGCGCAGTTGGAATGGCTCCGCCATCCGGAAGTTCGCGTGCTCATGCTGGCACCGCCCTGCCTGCCAGCAATCCACACACACATCGTAGTCGGAAATGCACTCCAGACACGACAAGATCTGGTCCTGGCCCACGAACTTCAGCGCCGAGCACTCGTCGCATTGGCGCGTCATCTTCTGGCCCGTGACCAGATACAGCAGCTCTTTCTTGGACACGAGGCCGTCGCCCACCCCGCCAAAGCCCAGCAAGAAGTCCACGTAGCTGTCGGCACAGCCCTGTGCTCTCTGAAAGGCGCGGAATTCCTCGTGAGTGATGCGGCCGTCGCGGTCGCGGTCCATCTGCGCGAACAATGTGGCGATGTGCGTGCGGAGGAACACGCCCACGCCATTGGGCAGCTGGTCGTGGTCCTCCGGCGACGGCGCCATGAGCTCCAGCATTTCTTGCGCCGGAACGAAGCGATGTCCCGCCGGATGCACCTCCCCACTGACGCCGCGAGGGTAGCAGCGCGCGCAGAGGATGTATCCGCCGGCGCGGCATTCCACGCACATAAAACCGCGCTCGTGCTCGCCGATCGGCGCGAAGCAGGCGTCGCAGAAGCCGTTGCCGAAGTTGAGGTAGCGCACCAGCGCCAGGAAGGCGCGCGCGTCCACGACGCCGCGTCCCGCTTGGTCGTAGCGCGCGAACACGCCCTCCACGACCTTCGGAGGGAAATGCGAGAGCAATTTGCCGATGTCGGCACGCTGGATGCCGCCGCCGCGCGCGAACTCCCGGTACAAGTTGGCGGCGATGTCCACGAGCAGACGCTCTTCGTAGATGCGCACGAAATGCTGCAGGATCTGCTCCAGAGACTGCGCCGCGTTGGGGGTCGGAGATGGAGACGCAGTCGAGTAGGTCGGACCCCCGGCGGCCCGCTGCAGCGGCATCGGAGCCGAGGTGGCGGCTCCGGACGGAACGCTCATGTCGGCGGAGATTGGAGGGCGGCGCGGATGGATGGCGGATTGTCCGTCTCCGAGTCGTCAGAGTGGGTGCGTCCGGTTGTAGGTGTCGTATTTGGTGTGGTCACGTCATATGCATAGCGTTTTGTAGGGAACTGGATATATATGGATCAATTTCATTCGGACATGGTAGCTACAAAGACAAGTGGCCCGTAGAATGGAAACGAAACGCGTTCTATCGTTGTGGTTGTCATCGTATCGACTTAACATGTCAGATAATTGTTGACGTATACCGGTAGCACTTCCCTCTGTATTCGCATACCCCCAGCCAAAGTCGGACCGGCCGCGGCGATCGTTCATGGTCGGCCACAGCGTCATATCGTCCTCGCAGGTTAAGAAGGAGTTGACAGCCGACGGGCGGCTTGGACAGCCTCCATGGCCACGCCACTCGATTAACTATTGCGCCACGCTCATGTCCCCGACGATTCCATTCGGTTGTGGCTTCACTTTTGCTTGTCATCACCACCGGTCGCGCTTTTCTGCCCCATTCGTCGGCACGACCCTTATCGACGAATAGTACACTTCAATGCTATACGTATTAGCAGGTTATTCGTTTATGCAAGTTAGACCCGACGTTTCAGCAACTTCAAACGCGATCTGTTTTAACCGGTTATTGAATTCAAAATGGATGATGGCCACTGACTTTACCGGTAAATACCGGTCTCTCCTCGCCTTCAACTACCTCCGCCTGATCCGCGTGCAGGCGCACGAGCATGCCTTGTCCCGCCGTGCCTCCACCAATTCTACCCTGACGAACAGTAAAATCTTGTCAGTCGCGGTCTGAGGAGGGCGCTTTAATCGAGTTGCTCCTACCTCTCTCTCCTGGTATCTACCGCCCTCCGCAGGCCTGGCCAGCTCATTCCCGAGCGTAGATGGCTTGCACGGAGCACCAGTGCTGCCAGTTCGCCACCGCCCGCACGCGCTCCGTCGGGGACCAGAACTGCAGTCTCGGAGATTGCGCCTTGGCGATCGCCAGCTTCTCCAGAACCCCTCGCTCCAGCTCCATCTGGCCCTCCAGATACGCGCCACTGGCTGCTGCCTTCAAAGTCACGACACTACGGAAGGCTTCCAGCTGCTCCGGCTCCGGCTCGGCTTCCGTGTGTCCGTCAGGCCACCAGTAGAACTCCAGTCGGATCGCTCCTCCGTCGCTGCTCTTGCTGGTCGCCTTCCTCGCCAAGTCGCTAGAGACAGTGTCTGCTCCCGACGAGACCGTGGTCCGCTGTCCTGGCCCGTAGGCCACGTAGTCCCCGCCGAAATCCGAGGACGCGCCGCCCAGCAAACTCGTCAGGCCGTTGGGCGCCACCGGAGCCACTCGCACGCGACCGTCGCAGATCAGACGCAGCCACGCGCTCTCTCGAGGCAATACCGACGGCTCCGCTTGGATCTACACCGGATAAAACCACCAGTTTAAACAGTTAAACACTCAATGAACACAAAACCCCAGCCTCCATCCAGTCTTTGAACATACGTAGAGTGTGTGTAGTGGGTCCCCCACCACCGCCAGCTTCAAGCACAAGAGCTGCGAAAGCGCCAGGCACGACGCCCACATCGACGGCCCAGCGCTGGCTACTGGCACCGAATTGTGATTGACGGTGAGACTGCCGGGCTGTAGCACCCACTTGGCCGTCCACCGACTTGGTCTGGCGCCTGCGTTCTGTGTAGGACTCCACGGCAATCCACGGCCCGTCCATTGGTCTCTCTACCTCACAACGACCCAAGTCAGTAACTCAACACCATTTTCGTGACACCCAAAGACCGTGCGTACCAAGTAGCCTTCCCGTACTTGAGCCACGAAGCTTCTCCAGCCGATGAGGTTGCATCGCGACACCAAATCCACGTCTTTCGAGTCGACATCCGCCTCCAAACTCTCTTTGCTTTCGTCCAGAAGGATCGTTGGTCGTTGCAGAACCGCTCGAAGTCCGGATCGCAGGCTTTGGAGCGTCGAATCGCTATACACGACCGCCATCACCGCGTCGCTGAGCTCTCGAACCGAGTTGATCCTGGTCTGTCGTCCTCTCGGGGACGTCAGGAACGTCTCCAAGGCGCTCCAGCACCGTGCCACGCAGTTTAGGAACGCCAATCGGAACTCCACACCGCCCTCTCCACAGCCAGGGGGCTTCTGTTGAGGGTAGACACCCTTTGACCCAGCCTCCATATCGTCAAGCAGCAGAGGATGGCACGCCGTCAACAAGCCCCGCAACAACCCCAGACTCTCGGTCGAGAACGCCCAGACACACACCTCACTAAGCACGAGAAGCACGTCTTCCCTCCTTATCCGGCTCTCCGACGTCGTCGTGTCCATGTCAGTGTCTCCATTGCCAGCCACACTGAGCAGCAGATTCGTGAGCTGGCTCGCGCCACCGTCCGCAGGCCGCCAATGCTGAGCAATCGCCGTCGAAAGCGTCGCCTCCAGACTTGAACCGCTGCCAAATGACTTGAGCGCTGTATGCGACACGAAGAAATACACGATCGCCAAGTCCATGAGCTGCTGCAGCTCCCGCTGATGACTCGCTAGCTGCCGTTGCTGCAGTCGGAAGCGCATCAAACTGCGACGGGAAGCTCCATCGCTCTCTCTCTTTCCTATCGTTGGCGAAGGAGGCGGTGGGTCCGTCTCCTTCGTCTCACGACTTGACGCTCTCCTGGTCGGCCACCGCAACGGCATAGCATCCTGGCGAACCTCGTCCTCCTCCACAGCGTCCTCCTGGACGCACTGATCTCTCCAATGGCGATACCGTCCTCGTTGTCGCCTTGTGCTATCAAACACCAGACGAGACTCACGAGGCACCACTTGGTCATGCAGCGCCGAGCCCGATCTGGCGGCGTCTTGCGGCGTTAACAGACGGAAGCGAAGACCTTCGCGCTGCTGGAGCTGGCGATAGCGGTCATATCGCTCGAATTCGTCTTGGTCGTCGTCGTCGCGCTCATCTCGAGACCTGGAGACGCCTACTGGCGTCAGAAATTGGTCCTGGGAGGCCGCACTTCCTCCAATCTGCTGCTGTTGCTGGTTGTACTCCTGGAAGGCGCGGGAGATCTGATGCTGGACCAGTCGTCGCAGTCTCGAGTCCACGGGCTGGCCCGTTTCCGACGCGTAGTGCGGCCCCATCGTCGTGGCTTCCAGAGCACTAGAGCCCAAAGCATGGGGACTGCCGATACTACTCGAAGCTGAGGCGTCCAACGGCGCGCGACGGTAGGAAACCACCGTGAAGGGCGGGGAGTTCACGACACATAGGAGCTCCAACCGCCCTTCTTCCGGTGTCTCTAGCGAGCGTTGGTGACTTGGAGCTGGAGCTGAAATAGGCACTCGATAGAAAACATACGCGCGAAGTGCATGCTTCGTGGCCCGCTGCACTTTGTTGGCGCCGCTTTCCCAATGGTAGTACCACTTGGCGAAGGCTTGGCCATTCAGCACGAACGTGGCGGCTCGGAGGTCCTCGGAGCCTCCGGAAGCGCGGAGAACCGGCGTCGGAGCCGAGTGCCGAGGATGCAATTGCTGCGAGTGCTGCTGCGTGGCGGCGGCGGTCTGCTGGACGCCCTCGATCCACGAGGCCTCCGGGTTCACCTCGCTTTGGGAGACGCTGCGGAGGTACCGGAGTGAGTAGGCGCCGGTCGGGGGCTTGGCGCCGTCCGCGGTCTCGAAGCGCGCGAAGACGAAGACGTTGGCGACGTCGAAGGCCGCGGGCTGGAGGAGCTGGTCGTGGTCGTGGTTGTGAGTCCCGGCAGGATAGTCGAGGTCGAATTGCAGCGTGACTTCCAGCGACGAGCCGCAGTAGCTTCTGTCCACGTGGTGCGGACAGCAGTGGGGAAAGCAGCTGACCAAAGACAAGAGGACATTGGCGGACACGTTAGTGCATGGGTTTTTGGGTGTCGTGGGTTTGGCAGTTTGCAGAGTTTTGGTTTGGGTTTTTGCAGCGATTTGCAGCTGGCATGTGAGGGGTTTGCAACGTACCGGAGGATCTGTGGCGATGGAGGAGATGGAGAGTGTTAGCATACACATAAAGAGAGAGGGCGTGAGATCCTTTGCGATCAAGTTTCACATTCTGGCGCCACGCGGCGTTCAAGGTTGTCGTTCTGCCGCTGTCCTTTTGCATCAAGGCTGCATACCTTGGTGCCGCGATTGCGGTTGCTCCTAACCAGCGCAGATCCCGTCGCCCACATTGCAACGCAACAAATGCAGCAATCCAACAGACATGCAGCAGCGTTAGCCCTCTGCAAAACCCTCCCACGAAAACGCAAAATAACGCAAAACAACGCATTTCATGCAAAAAATACTCGAGCGCGAACGCCAGAAGTGTCAACATCACCCCTTATACTATTACCCCTCCGCCTCCCACTGCAAGCAAAACGCACCGCTTGTACTCCTCCTCGAAGAGCCGCGAGTGGCGGCAGTGCGCGCGCTCGAAGGCGCCCGAGCACGCCGGCAGCGTCGTCGCCATCGCCGCGTTCCGTTTCCTGTGGTTGGCCGTCGCCCTGCTGCGCTGTTCCAGGGTTCGTTCCCTTTTGCGAAAATAAAAGAGGGGCGGGCGTTCCGTTTCGTCACTGGCCGCCGGCGGTCTTGTTTCTTTTCAAGTTTGTATGTGTCTCACGTTTAACTTCGCGAAAAGGGAGCGAGAGGCTGGGAGGGAAGAGAAGAGGCGAGGAGTGATGCTCAATTGATTTTTCCTTGGAAAGTTATCGTTATTTTGGGCGACCAACCAATCGTACTGCAACCAGTAGGACTTTCGCACTTCAAATGAACTTGCCGGTACGGAGCCAGTTATTTGCAGTACATATATATTGGTTCTCGAGGCTTTTGCTACGGTTTTTGAGCCTGAAATACCTATATGTTTGATTCCCTCCAGTTTCGTGCTTTTTCCCCAACCAAAAAACGAAACAGTGGCTTTTGGGCCTCGGTTTCCAGTTGACGTTTCAGAAAATGGGCGCCTTTCGCCTTCAACATTGTTGGAAATAGACTGAAGGTATCAAAGCAAATCTCTGAAATAGCCGCACTGCGCAGCACAATAATAACAAATTATGAGAGAGAGAACAGCGAATCTACGGAATGTATGGCCTACAAACACACTACTTCTCCTGACTGTCCCAGGCGACCTACATTTTGTATGTAACTAGCATGCTATTTATTATATTGTTCAACGATGTAGAAAGTAGTCGCTATTTTGGGTTGAGTCGAAGCCTGTAAGCACTTTGGTAGAGAATTGAAAAGGAATAAACTAGGTCCGTGTTGCCTTATGAGTCACGAAGGCGAGCAATAGCCTTCAATTGTTTAAACCTATGGGTTTTGGCTCTAAATTCGCCTGGAAAACGCCTCTGCAGCACAAGGTGCAACAATGCCCGCGTAACTCCCCAGAGTTGTGTGCATGCTTTCGTCTCGTCTAGAACCCGCTGGTTATGGGTCCGAATTAAATAATGGCGTCGTTGGCATCGCACAGAGGTTTAAGGATCACTAACGTTGCTTGTATTGTCTTGAGCTCCAAAATGGGTCAATCCATTTACGATAGTGTTGGTGTTAACGCTACCGTACTGGCAATGCACGAGCTGCACATCGTTAGTCAGCAGCGATCTGTCAACATCCGATTTCATAAAGCTATTCCCTCAATCAAATCGTTCACTT
>MBAC02004554.1:0-43372 GCA_001712635.2 Nothophytophthora sp. Chile5
CGCACGACAGCATGCGGCCGGACACGTCGATGATGGCGTCGATCTCCTCCACGATGTCGAAGTAGATCTCGTTCTGCGTGTACCGCACGCCGCTCTTGCGCCACGGGATGTTGGAGATCGCGCCGTCTGGCAGCGTGTTGCTCACACGCGATTTGCCAGAGACCATGGCGGCGATGCGGTTCGCGGTGGAAGGCGGCGCCACCATGGCTTTCAGCGCATTGGGCTCGGTGGTCAACGGGTAGCCGTTGTCTAGCATCTCTTCCAGCAGCTGCATGCAACAAACAGTGAATGCACCGCACGCTCAGCACCTACGCATTGCAGTAGATAGAAATGAGAGCAGATACGAGGGCTTCGTTACCTGGTAGACGGTCGAGAAGTTGTCCTTCATGGAGTTCTCGTCGAAATTCCCGAAGTAGTCGCGGAAGACGGCGAGCACGCGGTGCAAGAACTCGATCACGAACAGCGGCGAGATCTGCAGTAGTATACAAACACACCATGGCCGTTAATACTGGCGCGAATCCTCCCGCTCTATACATGCAAACATGGTGCTGTTCGCTCGCCGTTTTACCTCGTTCGTGACGACCGCCAGCACGAACAGGTCGTCGCGGAAGACGCTGACGAGGTAGTACTTGCTGGTGGTGATGATAGGCGGAACGTCCTCCCGCTCGCGGTACTTGTTGACCTCCTCCATAAAGAAGTCGCAGACGTTGCGGCTCGTGAGCCCCCGCCAGTGCTTCTCGATGATGACCTCACTGCATTTGGATATAGCAGACTCCCTGGTTAGCAGGTGGAAGCAGGAGACAGGCATACACACACACACACACACACACACACACACGACTGCGCGTCTGCTGTACCCGGTGGTTGTCATGATGAACATGGACTGGATCATCGTGGAAGGCTGGCCGCGCGGCGCGGTGGATTCTTCCCACTCTTGTCTCCTTCGCGTCGCGCTCTACAAATCAAAATGCTGGAGGAGGATCCGGATTCCAAAACCTAACTACCCACCCAAAGATGGGCTAAACACCCAATGACACAGTTCTAACATTCGTGATGTGGGTCAAACCAAACAGCTCTCGAATAGAAGCCCTCCCGCTTCAACTTCCAACTTCACGCAAATGGACACCGCAAAAAGTGAAACTGAAATTTTGAATGCAAAAAAGCAAATCTCACTAATAGTCGCTTCTCAAGCACAAGCTGACCTACTTCTCCCCTCATGCTTCGTGCTGTTATGCATTGGAGCTACTCTTTCCAATCTCCCCCGAAGCTTACTCGTACTCGCTGTCGCCACGGCCCTTGACCGACTTGAGCGTCTCCTCGTCCACCTTGTACACGCTGCCGCCATTGTAGCCAGCAAACACCTTGGCAGTGATCTCCACCTTGGCGTCCTCCGGCACCAGATCCTCCGGGATGGGAATGCGCTCCACGATTTCAATGCCCTGCAATTCACACGCAAGTCAGTTCACGTCTCCATATCCACCGCATACCAACTACAAACAGGTCGTACCGACTTGACGATGGCGTCGTACTTCATGTCGCTCATGGACACGAACTTGTCGATCTTGGTGATGCCGAGCCAGTGCAGCGCATCGGGCATCAGCGCTTGGAAACGCACGTCTTGAATCCCGGCCACAGTCTGCGTGCAGTTGAAGTACTCCTCCGCGCTGTCACCACCCTCCTGGCGCTTACGCAGGTTGTAGACCAGATACTTCGTCACTTCGCCGAGCGCACGGCCTTCCTTACGGAAGTATACGATCACGCCAGTCCTGTTGAAATGCAACATCGACATCCATGAGCCAAGTTCTTTGCCACACTTTTCACCTCATCGCCATAAAATGCTTCCTTACCCTCCTTCTTGCGCCGTCTTCACGCAAACTTCGATGCCGTGAGCCAGATACGGCCGGCACGTGCAGATATCCGACCCAAACACATCCGAGCCGTTGCATTCGTCGTGAACGCGGACCGCCAGCTTCTTCGTGGGGTCCGAGATGCCCTCCACTGAGCCAAAGATGTAGATCGTCATGCTGCAAGACACAAACCACAGATTCGTTATGCATGATCTATCAGGAGCAATGCCAGTACAACACGCACGACGTACCCTCCAATCGGCGGCAAGAACACCTTCAGGTCCGTTCTCGTCACAAGCTCGGGGTACATGCCGTTGGTCTCCTGGAAGATTTGCTGACGCAAGTTCGCTTCCGTCGTGTTGAAACGCTTGGCCACTCCCGGCAGGTACCAGACGGGGTCAATTGCAGCCTTGGTAATGACAAGCTGCGACGACGACTTCAGGATCTTGCCGTCCGGTTTCAGGCGGCCAAGGCGCACGGCCTCTTGGATTTCAGGCAAATCCATGTGCGCCTTGGTGACTGCGATCGTCGGGCGAATGTCGTATCCTTTTTGGAAGTGCTCGGGGAAAGCTTCCAGCACGCAGTGGCCGAAAGGGTCCATGGTGACAATCTGTGCAGCGGACAGAACAGCACACAACGGAGAGGTATTAGCCGCAATGCGATAAGGATACATGCCATGGGTTCTCAGCTACGGGTTTCGTACCTTTTCCGGGTCAGCCCAGGACGGGTGAGGCCCGATCTTGGCAGCCGGCGTCGTTTGCGTCAGGTCCGGGACCGAGTTCTTGGTCATGGCACCCGAAGCAACCTACCACGAGATCCAAAGGCATGAATCCAACCAACAACATGAGTATTTCTCCGATGTCAAAGCTGCAAAACCCACTGTGGGTGCTTACCGCAAGGCCGCGGTAAATGCAGTACGACCCGCCGTGAGCTCCAATGGCATTGCGGTACTTGTGGTGGCGGTTCGTGCCAACAACCGGGCCACGCACTTCGGGCAGCTTCTGTCCCCACTGTACATACGCAGCAAACGACGACAAGTCCAGTCAGCACACCTATCCAATCCTGCGTCTTAGGGAAACCGCAAAGCACATGCTCGTACCCGGATGCGCACAGGCTCCACGCCAAACTGCTCAGCGTGCGACGTAAGCGACACGTAGAACTGGTTCGGGTCGAACTCGTCTCTCTTGCCAATTTGCTTCACGTCCTCCGCTGCAATCCAAACCCACACATAATCAGCATCCGTTTCCGATCTCCCCAATGCTGCGAAGGGGCGCCTCCAGCCTTTGCAAAGGACAGATAGAACTGTAGCTTACCATCGATGGATTTCTTGCGCTTGCCGAGCGTGTCGACCTTCTTCATGGGTGCGATCTTCACGCCGTTGTTGCCGTTGATCGCGGTGGTGGTGGCGCTCATGATGTTTGGTCAAAAGGAGCGAGCGAGCGGAAACCGAAGGAAGACGAGCCGAGGAGCGAACGAAGAGAAATCACTTGAGGGCTGGGACGCAAATTACGTTGTGAGCAGAGGGTCGGGCATGCAAAACGGCCACATTCAGCCACGCCCCCCTGAGCTCGTTCGTTGCTCTTGATGGGGAGAAAGCCTTGAAGTTATCGGAGGATCGTTTCCCTTCGCTTTTTACGACTTTTTACGAGCCAGAAGGGAGATTCAGACGTTCTGATTGGAGGAAATCGGCAATGACAACGGCTCCTCACAGGAACACCCCTAGACCGGTAAGGAAAACGCTGATGACCCGTTTACTTTCGGCTGAATGTGAAAAGAAAACAGCAAAGGCGAAGACCATGAATGCGCGCGCGCGAGTGGAAAGCGCCAACCTCCACCCAGGCAGACTCTAGGCTGCAATGGCTGCATATGTAGATGAAGGAGATGTGGAGTGGTGCTGCGTACTACTGCAGAATGCCAGCGATTCAGGAAGCTCGCCAAAGGCAATGCACAACGCGGCGGTGTAGGATTCTTCATGAAGGGACATTTTTCAGCAGAGTTTCCCAGCACCGTAACCACGAGCGTCGTCGCGTAACCACTTCCAGCAGAACAAAGTTACGCGTAGCCCTTTGCTTGGCCACTGAATCTTCTTTTCTGCCAACCAAACTGCGCTCCCGCATTGAGCTGTTTTGTCCCGAATATCCCTGAAACAATCTGTAGAATACCGGCTCAAACTGCTATCGGTATTGGAAACCAGTATCCGCACTTAACCGAAGAAGGTTTGAAAATTCAAAACAACCCCTTCTGCCGAACGTTTTCCTGGCGCTTTTTTCCCAATCGCGACCTCCCCCCATCCGCCATACTGAAACGAAGTAAAATCGCCCTCTCCACCCCTTCACGAAGAAACCAAACCGAAAACCGCCAGAAGCCAACAGTCATAGCGCAAATATCCGATCCAGCCCAATCTCCGTCCGACCTCCTTCGTTTGCGCAGTGGTGCTGCTCTATTCCAGCGACAGTCCCGCCCATATCTTCCAAGGCAGAACTCAGTGTGTGTCTCTGTGCCTCCTCCTCCGCCCCCTCTCCGTCCGTTATCCACCACTTCGTCTGCGTCCCCGCATAAGAAGAACAAGAAGCAGACAATGTCGTTCGTGCGCAGAAGCGTGAACGTTAACAACGAGAACGACGTGCCGCTCGAAGGCCACGGCTCCCGCCCCGGAAAGGTAAGCACTCCCCTCCGTCGGTCAAGGCTCAACCTGCTCGCTACCCTTCTGTGTGGACTTTGTATACGCGAGTGCTGACTTTTTGGTGTGTGGATGGAATGCTGTTGTCTTCTTACTAGCGTCCGAATTTCAAGTCCATGCACGAGATCGGCAAGGCCGAGAAGCGCCCACGCTTCACCAAGTCGCAAGTCACGACCACGGCGGCGCCCCGCCGCGCCGTGCTGGGCGATGTGACCAACCGGATCAGCGTACGTTCTGTGTATACTCTGTATACGCGTAGCACTTCACGGATGGCCAGCGCAGTGGAGTAACACTGCTCTCTCTATGACTTAGATCAAAAAGTCCAGCGTGAGCTCGATGGGTTCAACGAACTCCTCCATGTCCGCTGCTGGCGCGTTGGCCAAGAAGAAATACCTGGTCAACAAGCGCAGCATCAACAACGTCAACGTCAGCAGCCGCAGCATCCGGCCGCTGTCCGCTACGACGCCGGCCGTGAACACTCTTAGCTCCCTCGGCTTTCTGGAGAAGCCCAAACCAGTGGTTCATGTGCCATTGCCGACGCCAAAGGAGAGCCACGACATCGACTCGGTGGATAAACACGACCCGACCATGTGCTGGCAGTACGCCGAAGACATCACCAAGTACCACCTGGAAACGGAGGTAAGTGTATTCACTCCATGCTGAGTCTACCACAGCTCAGTAATCTCATTTTATTGTGTCTTTGCTGTGTTAATGTTGCAGAAAGCGCGCAAGCCCAGCAGCTCGTACATGTCCCGCCAGTCGGACATCAACTCGAAGATGCGCGCCATCCTGGTGGATTGGCTGGTGGACGTCCACTGCAAATACGGGCTGCAGGCGCAGACGCTGCACATTGCGGTCCACCTCATCGACCGCCACTTGGAGAGGAACCTGACGGTGCGGCGTCAGCGACTTCAACTGGTCGGTGTGGCGGCGCTGTTCATTGCGTCCAAGTACGAGGAGATCTACCCGCCCGAAGCTGAAGACTTTGTGAAGATCACCGACAACGCGTACACCCGCGAGGAGGTGTTCAAGATGGAGTCGGAGCTGCTGGCGTCGGTTGGCTATCGAGTGACGTTCCCAACCGGTTTCCAGTTCATGACGCGCTTCCTGAAGGCGTCGCGCACGACCGACGACCGCGTCGAGCACTTTGCACACTACATTGTGGACCGCAGTCTGCAAGAGTACAAGCTGATCAAGTATATGCCGTCCACGATCGCCGCCTCGGCGGTTCACATTGCTCGCACGCAGATGCGAGACCTGCCGGCCTGGGTACGTGATGGAATGGGCTGCCGTTCTCTTTGGTTTGTTGGTGAATGCCCTATTGACTGACATTACGTGCGTTTGGTGGTGCTAGTCGTCGACGTTGGAGTACCACTCGTCGTACAAAGAACGCAGCCTGGAGGTCTGCATTGAAGACCTGAAGGAGATGCTGTGGAACGCGCAGAACGGCGTGGGCAAGATGAGCAAGTTGACTGCTGTACGACGGAAGTTCAGCAAGGAGCGCTTTATGAGCGTGTCGTCGCACCCGCTCGTGCTCGACAACAGTCCGTAGGCGTGTCCTGGCTGCTCGTGGAGCCTGCGGACGGGCGTCCGCACCCAATAGTGACAGATTATGAACCTGATTGTACAAGAGCGATGGCTTCGCCAGTCAGAAGCCAGCCTATGTGCGAAGCAACCATCCCAGCGAGCAAAAGGAAGAGAGCGTAGAAGTGCAGAGCACCTTTGCGCGTATGTGCATGTCGCGTTATCGATATATTGTATGCTGTTCTTCCGTTGCGGCTTTTGTAGCGGAGCTTTAGACGAGCACCTTCGCGAGCATATTAGATAGACAGTGAGAAGAGGAAGGCAGCTCGAGTGACAAAGCTCAAATGCGAAGTGAAACCTGCATCAAGAAGCGTATGCAGATACGATGAACAATGGAGCGAAATGGGTGCGTGGGTATTCTATAAGAGCAGGACAGCCCTGTCGACAACTGACTGGTAGCTGCTTGGTTTTAGTCCACTCCAACGTCGTCGTCTTCTTCGTCGCTGCTCACATCGAGCGCCGACATCTCGTTGGACATTTGATCAGCAAAATCGTCCGACACATTCTCATCTTCTGCGACGGCAGCGGGACTCGTCGATGGAGCAGTGACCTTGATCTTCTCCTCTTGGACCTTCGTCTCTACCTGCTTCTTGACCTCGGGCGTCTTGGGCTCGGGCGTCTTGGGCTCGGGCTTCTTGGGCTCAGGCGCCTTAGGCTGCGGAGGCGGCTTGACTACCTCTCCATCCTCGCCGGTCTTGGTCTCTTGATCACTGGCGAAGGACTTAGCACGAATGTCATTCCAGTCTGGCTCCTCGCCCTCTTCATCGCGGATGAGGAAGTCCACGAGCTTGTAGATCTGGTCGCCGATCTCTTCGTCGGGCTCCACCAGATGCGCATTGCGGATGATCGGGTACACTTTCTTGCGACGCAGGTCCTTACGTCCATTGCGCGTCGTGCAGAGCAGCAGCAAACAATCCACGGCCGCCAGTCGCACCTGACGGTCCTGCTCACGCTTCTTCTTGTCGCCCTGGCTGAACACGACCGGGCTCATGCCCAGCTTGTCCTCTTCATCCAGCGGTTCCGGACCAGCCAGTAGACACATCATGTTCGTGGGCACATCCAATTGGTCGTAAAGGTAGAAGTGGTTGTCCGAGTCGAAGCACAAATTCTTGAGCGCCGCGGCCACGCCTCGCCGCCGCACCACGTTGGGCGACTTGAGCTGCGGCATGAGGGCACCCACCAGCGACGTGTCCTGCCGCATCTTGAGCAGAAACGCGCGACCTTGCTCCAACTGACTGACATTCGCCAGGATGTTGGCCACGTACTGGTACTCGTCGTCCCACTTGGCGTCACCGGTGGCAGCATCCACGCCCTCGGGCTCCGGCTCGCTCTCCAAGAACGCGTTAGTGAGCGTGCGGATCTTCTTCTCACGCAGCGCCAGCGTGGCGTCCGTGGCCTTGGCGTCGTAGCCCAGCAGCTCCATGGCTCCCTCGGGGGTCGTGGTCACGTTGGCCAGCAGCATCATGGAGTAGTCGGTGAGGCGCCACTCGCTGTCTTCCACCTGCGTCATCACGCGGTTCAGCAGATCGTACTTCAGCGCACGCTCGCAGGCCGTCGGGTTCGCCGCTGTCAAGTTGATGAGCGCCTTGATGGCGTCCTCCGCGATGGGGCGCATGTCGCTCACGACGCGGCAAAGCGCCTGCACCACGTCCAACTTCGGCAGCGCAAGCAGCTGGAACACGCTCTGGTCCGACGCCGTCATGCTGATCAGCAGACTGGACGCCGACTTGCGCAACTCCGGCCGCGGGTGCGACAGGAAGGACACCAGCTCCTCCATGGACTTGATCTGCGCCGCCGTCGCCTGCTCCGTCATGGCCAACGAGTCTGTCGGTCGGTCTGCCTGTCGTCGATGCACTTCGACTGCCTTTGGAAGAATGGCCAACCACTGGACATGCGTGTCAGTCAACCCGGAAGGTGTCGCATTCACTGTCCGATTTGAATCGTCTCAAATCCATTGAATGGGTGGTTTCTGATTACGTATAGGTCATATAAAATTGGACGCAGCGGACAATCTCAAGATGTGGACCACAAACAATATAGATTTGTCCGATGAACGAGCTGTATGATGTGGTGGCACGCCAAGGATGAGCGGTCGTGTGGTGTTGGATCACCCGACTGCCACTTCGTCGGCGGCGCCAGTGCTACTGCCACAGTCAGCATCGATATGATTGACCCCAAAGAGTCCACGCTGGTGAAGGGACTGTACGCTGGCGAAGCACCGGCCGACAGCTGACGGTAAGTGCTTGATGGTGCTATCATCGATGAGAATTTGACAGGAACTGACGCAGATGGTTTTTGTTTGCCTTGTGCAGGACTCGATGTATCCGGACCATTCCATCTTCTTGAAGACGTCGTCAGTTGAAGACGCTGCTACTTATCTCTCGACAGACCCTCTGGCTCATTTGCTGGCGAATGGAGAATCTAACAGCGAAGGAGACAGTGAGTTTGCCAAGCGACACGCACTCGTACTAAAGGACGTCAAGAACGCGGTGCGTCTGCTGCACGCACGGTTCGCAGTGCTGTGGTCCCGGAGATTGTGTCGTCTGTCATGCGCTGCTGTCTCATCCTTCACAACATGATCGTCGAGGACGAGCGGGATATGGCCCTGCCCTGTGACTTCGCCTCCTACGACCGCAGCGTCGACGCCAAGCAGCTGCACATCCATCGCCTTGAGAAACATAGCCCCGTACTCATGGAATGGTTTGCTTCGCGGTTCAACGAGCACAAGAGTGCGCAGCAGCAAGGAGGCGATCGCGAACAACGGCGAGTGCCCGGGAATTTATGGCACGAACTCGAATACCAAGGTGCTAGCTGCTAAGGTTAATGGGCATCAATGGACGTTGAAGTTGCTCCAACCCATACCAGAAGCTATGTATACACAGATGTATACACGAGCCGAACTACAGTATACACAACACTATACATATACGAGTTCATTTTTGACAAGCCGATCACTTCTCGACGATGGACGTAGCGCTCAAGCGCGTCGCCGCCGCCGTGCGCCGCACGCGCGGGTGCCAAGTGGCCGACGCCATCGAGGCGCGTGTGATCCCGCACATGGGCGTAGGCGTGGTGGCTCGAGAACGCATCCAGAAAGACACGCTGGTCTTCCAGGCCGGTCCAGACGCCTGGTATCCGTTCTCGGCCGAGTGTGCGCTGGAGGAAGCGCAGCGTAAGGCGCCAGGCTTCCTGCGCCAATTGGACCAGCTTCTCGCTTCCAACCCCACACTGCATGAAGGTGCCTCGTTCGTCCCCAACGCACTGGTGCTCGGAGTTCATCTGCTCGTGAACTTCCCACATGCGCAAGACCCACAGGCGGCGTTCCTGGCCGAGACGCCGCCGCTGGATGAGCTGTATGTGAATGCCTTGCCCCGGTTCGTGGATCTGCCGTTGTACTGGAACGACAAGCAGTTCGGCGAATTGCAGGCGTGTGAGGAAGCGCGACGAGCGATGCAGCAAGGGTGAGTGAGGGCTGAACGGCAGCTATTACAGCTATGGAATGCGCCATTGACGTATTGGTCTTATTTGCTGTAGGCCACGCTTCTATTCACAAGTGTACCAGCATTTATTCGGCACAGCCAACCAGTTGGTGAACCCGGAGGCCTTCTTCTGGGCGATCTCCATCCTCATGTCGCGCGCGACGTCCGGTCAAAGCCAGCCCTTCACTCTCATCCCGTTCTTCGACTGGTTCAACCACGCCGACAATCGGTAGGAGCCTGAATATGCCGTTCCTCCTCCGCCTTCAGTGCTGTTTAACTGTTAAAGCGTGGCCATCGTTCTGCTGCTTACTCTGCATAGAGACGAGTGCGTCCAATACTTCGATCCGCAACAAGGCTTTACGGTGCACACCACGCGAGTCTACGAGCCCGGCGAGCAGCTCTTCATCAATTATGGACACCATGGCAATCTTCGACTGCTACGCAACTACGGGTTCACTACGCCAGCCAATCCGTACGATGTCGTCAACCTTCCGATGCCTGTAGCATTGCAGCAGCTGAATCCAGGAGACCCCATGTTCGCCGATAAGCGCGCGTTGCTATCGGCAGCTACTAGCAGACAAGGCGACATCCCAGTGCAGAAAACCTTGCGATTCCACCATAATGGCCAGCTTGCCCCTAATTCGGAGCGCTGGCTGGAGGTTATACTGGCATCGCCCGAAGATTTTACCGCCATGCCCGAGCAAACGCCAGCGCAAGCATCTAATTCGACGACTTCAAACCGATCGCCGCCCTCGTTGACCCACAAAGTGCATGCCGAAGTCCGCAAGATCATCACCAGCCGACTGGAGCAGCATTCATCAACGCTTGAGGTATGGACTGCCTGCTTCTCATCAGCTCGCGTTGCGCTTTCCATTCTAATGTGTTTGTGCATTTAGGAGGACGACTTGTTTTTACGGGCGAATGGCCTGCAAATGGCGCCATGGCTTCGGTCCTGTTTGCACATTCGGATGGGCGAGAAGCAGACACTTCATGACGCTGAGGCGAAACACGCCTAGATGTCGTCCCTCCCAAGGATCAATCGATGTGCTTCAGCAGCATAGCAACTAGAGAGCAAGACAGCGAGTCGGCTAATCAAGTAGAGTAGACTGTCAGATGACTTGTGGCTAATGCTTTCGCTCTTCTCCCACGAACCGTTCGCATCAAGCAGGTTGCCCATGCACCCGGAAGCGATAGAGGCACGTGAAGTCTGGGTGGCCGTGGTTGGACGTCAGCTCGAGAGTGATGCCATCAATTGGAGTTCGTTGACTCTAACGTCGCATCAGCACATGCAGCAACAGACCGTCAGATAATGGAAACACCTAGTAACAGGAAGAGTCCGCCACGCACTTACCACTGGCGATGTTAATTTAAATGTTTGGCTGGCAGGCCCATTGCGAGTGTAGGAGAAGTTCCCAAACGGGAGAAACGCCACCGTTTCCCGCAGTGGATGGCCCAAGACACCCTGTCCAAAGCCATGGTTTATGAATGACAGCGTTAGTGCCGCTCGAAAGACGGTTATATGCACGGATGCGAGTCCACGTACCATAATTCGGAACCCATTCGGCGCTGAGCTAAAGTCGGACGCGATTTGAGCCGGAATGTGATCGATCGTGATCGCATCTGCGATGATTTGCTCAGCGAACTTGACCGATAGACGCCCCGAGGAGCCTGCGACGCCCCAACAGCTACCGATCTCCATCGTTTCCTGAGCAAAAAGTCAACTATTAGAGTCTATCTGACGGTTGAAAGAGCAAACAAACCACGAAATCATGGCGAAACATACCGAGAGAGCCGTCTCTGGGCGGCCGTTGTGGCGAGAAAGCCACCACGGGATTTCTCCCGAGGACAGCAGTAAGCCCAGGAAAGGTGCTGGAGCTTGGCGGAAGGACGGAGACGTGAACGCGCTGTCTTCCTCAGGGACATCCAGCCCCACGATCTGGCTCAAGAGCCGCATCGGAGAGAACTGTTCAGGGGAGAGCAGATCACTACGAAGTAACACGCGAAAGGTTAGCAAAAAGCACCCAAGACAGCCCTGAATCAGGCAGTATGCAAACTGAGAAATAGCATAAAGAGACGTACCGCTCGGAATGAATCACAGTGGCGCCGTTCGCGAGAGCCGCGTGGTCCACTCGACCCGTTTTTTTTATCTCCACCGCTTGTACCGCAACCTCAATCACCCTCAGGATCCCTGGGTCGGTCGCATCCAAACTACGAAGAGCGTCAGCGCTCGATGAGAGGACTCGTTTCTCCTCTTGCAACACCTTGGCCATGCGATTCTCGATGTCCTGGACTTCACGTTGCATCTCTGCTTGCAATTCACGCCTGAAGTTGGCATGCCAATCGGAAAATTCCTTCCGGATCTCGCGTTCGTGCACTTGTTCGCTCGTTTTGTCAGATGCGGAAGACGCTACAGCTTCCTTCGCCAAATTTCGCACATTCTACACAGACAACTCACGTTAGAGTCAAGTAGGGGCGATCGGATCTTTGGTGGATGAATGGCATGGCGTACGTTCATCTCCTCTTCGTGCTCCTTCACTACATTGGAGAGCATCGTCTGCTGCTTTGCAGCTGCTCGCACGTCTTGCTGCATCTGAGAAGTGCTGTCCATAAATCTCTCCCACTAGCGACGGAAGAAGTAACACAGAGGTCATGAGTTCACCAATAAAAAGCAATGATGACAGCAACAATACACACACAAATCCACACAGGAGGCCGCAACATACCAGTTCATCCGTGTGCTTGGCAACGACCCGCTCAATGTGCACCGTGATGGCGCTGTCCGACTCGACGAGGCTGAACTTCCGCTGGGTTTCGTCGTGTGCGTGACGCAGCGAGTCGTGGAGCAGCCGGAGTGCCTCCACGTCACGCTCCTGAGACTGCACGGTCTGGCGAAGCAGCGCGATCTCCTCGTTCATGCTGGACAGCTTCACGTCCACGATCTCCTGCACGATCGTGCGCATTGTGCCCTTCTCATAGGCCGCGTCGGCGACCCGCGGGCCCGTGACAGTTGTGGACAGGATGTCCACGTATCGAATCGCCGTCGTTAAGTACTGCGGTACTGTGATAGCAATCACGAAGCAGCAGAGTGGCGCCAATAGCCACAGCACGTTCACTGCCATGAACGAATTCCGCAGGATGAAGCGCCACAAGCGCCGCAGGTAGCGCAGCAGCGTCTTCACCACCGTCGAGCTCGTCAGGCGCTGACGAAGACCCGTGGCCGCCGTTTGCCGCTGAAAGAACGCCGCCGCTCCCGCCGCGCGCTGCTTCAGCTCCGATCGCCGCACAACTGGTTCAACTTCCTCTTCTTCCTCCACTTCGCCCGCCCTGTCATCCACATCCTCCTCTCCTTGCGACGCGCGATATGAGCTACTGCGATACACAGTGCTTCCATACTCGTCCAGCTCCTCGAAGTCGTCGTCCTCGTCATCATCTTCCTCCCCGGAACGCAGCTCCAAAGTCCGTTGCACGGGTTCAGGAGTGAA
Source organism: Nothophytophthora sp. Chile5 (assembly GCA_001712635.2). NCBI lineage: Eukaryota > Oomycota > Peronosporomycetes > Peronosporales > Peronosporaceae > Nothophytophthora > Nothophytophthora sp. Chile5. The sequence goes on from MBAC02004554.1 coordinate 13,073, forward strand.
GACGCCGTAACGAGTGCTCGAGCTGCGCATGGTTGTTCTCGTAGTGGTCGCCGTCTCCTCCGAAGACGAAGAAGAGGCGGAGGACGAACGGGCTCGAGCCCCGCGACGCGGACGCTCAGCGCTGGACCGCAGCCGACGACTGTACGCGTTGCCGTCCGCCATCTAACTTGCTTTGCTTTGTTGACCCCTTCCGGCGCTGGTTTCATGCTGCATGATAAAACCCCGATTTCAAGGTTTTGATATGCGAAAAGAGAGGTTTTCTGAACCTACAAAGACATTCCAGCTCAAGCTACAAATCGCTTTTGAAGTCGTTTCAAGATGTTGAATCAAGTCTGATGATCGTTGATTGGACTAAATATCGAACCTAAATTGGATAGTACTGGGCACGCGCATAATAGTGCGCTGTTGTCCGGAAGTCCCCGCCTTTCAAACAGCCATTTTGACCCCCTTTGTGGCAAGCGGGAAGTTTCGAAAATGGAAGCGGCCGGCAAGGAGAGGCGGCGCGCCAGCGGCTCTACCAGCGCCGGCGTGCCGTTCCTGTCGCCCAAGAAAGGCTCGAACGGTGTTTCGGACGCTCTAGTCTCTGATGTCGTGGCGGAAGGGATGTCGGCGACGTACACGGACGTGAATGCGGCCATGGCGCTGCAGCAAACAGTGGCAACGTCGTCGAGCGTCCTAGGCGAACGGAAGCGCGAAAGCGATTCAGATCTGCGCGATGAAGAGGAGAATGAGGACGAGGATGCTGACGCCGAGGAGGATCCGGCGCGACTCTTGCATATGGGCGAAGATGAGCAAACGCTCGTGCAATGCGCGGGTCTTGACCAGTGCTTCGACTCCTGGGAGGCTTTTCACCGCGCGATGGACGAATACTGCGTGCGAACGTACCAGCCCATGCGATTGCGCACGTCTGACTCGGCCAAGGCGGTGAACTCGCGAGCCGCCAAGCGCAACAGCCTAAAGGAACCCGTCGACGAGAGCGTGGGCTTCGTCAAGAAGCTCTATCTGTGCACGCACGGCGTCAAGACCAAGCCGCGCGGAAAGGGCAAGCGCCCGCGCCAGCATTACCGGTACATGGGCTGTCCGGCCATGATCCGCGCCTGCATTTCGGAGCGGAAGCCTGACGAAGCCCAGGACAAGGGCAAGTACGTCGTCCGTGTCGTGGCCCAGGTACAGTACATTGAGTTGGTTGCTCGTACTGCTGACAGCTCTATCGCGTACTTTTGCTACGCCAAAAGCTGGGAGTCTCACAGTTGCTTATTCTTGCGTTGTTGCTGCTCTGATCCATTAGATCAATAGGCACAACCACCGCCTGAGTGAGCACCTGTTCAAGTCGTACTCGGAGAGTCGAGTCGTGATCGACGACGATCTGGTCGCGTCGAATACGCAGGGGCGGCCTAAGGACGAACCCGTCGCGGCGACCGCTGCTGCAGCTGTGTCTGTGGACCAGCAACTCGCCTCCGGGGTGAATCCGGACCTGGACGACTCGGCACTCAAGACGAACCGTAAGAATCCCCCCCAAGTCTGTGGTTCGTTGAGCCCCAGCAAATTTGCACGGATCTCTCACTCTTCTACTGCGTCTTTGTGCGTCTGTAGCTCTGTTCCAAGCCCAAGCACTCGACATCATGGCAGCCTCACGAACGAGAATTCGGTACGCTATCTGTGAAGGAGGTACGAAGATCGTGATGTGGCACTGCTGCTCCTAAACGTTGGCTTGTATGCTACGTATATGCTCAGCGTTGGTTGGATCGGGACGGGCATCATGGGCGCCAGTATGTGTGGTCATTTGCTGGTACGTGGACAAACATGAATGCCTTGGGAAGTAACCTCACGCTCCCAGGTTGTCACTGAGCTATTGCCTGTCTCCCTCTTTCATTACCATCGAGCAGAATCATGGCTACGAAGTCACGGTGTACAATCGAACGGTTTCGAAATGCGGCGCTCTCGGGGAAAAGGGGGCGCGAATTGCCACCTCTCCTGCGGAAGTGGCTCAGCACTCTGGTGCGCAATCATCTTAGCAACGGTTGAGCTCTGTGAACGGGTTCAGTGAGTGGTTATACTGACTTATGTTGGTTGGCTGTATATTCCAGATATCGTATTCGTGATTGTTGGGTATCCCAGCGATGTGAAGTCGGTGGTGCTTGACCCGGAAACGGGTTTATTGTCGCAGATGAAAGCTGGTGGCATTATTGTGGACATGACCACAAGCGAGCCGGCCTTGGCGAAGACGATCTACGATGCGGCCAAAGAGAAGGGCATCTCGACGCTGGATGCGCCTGTTTCAGGCGGCGACGTCGGCGCGCGAGAAGCTACACTGTCCATTATGGTCGGCGGGGATGTGGACTCGGTGTACGTGACGATGCCGTTCTTCAGCATCTTGGGCAAAAACATTCGCCACATGGGGGCGGCCGGCGCTGGACAGCACACAAAGATGATGAACCAGATCCTCATCGCCACCAACATGATTGGCGTGGTCGAAGGGCTGCTGTACGCGAAAAAGAGCGGCCTGGACATGGACGAAGCCATCCGCGCCGTCAGTGCAGGTGCAGCTGGCTCGTGGTCGATTACTAACATGGGTCCTCGCATCGCCAAGCGCGATTTCGACCCCGGGTTCTTCGTGGAACATTTCGTCAAAGACATGGGCATCGCGCTGAAAGAAGCTGAGAGGTAGATCTTCTGTGCTGCTTCCTGCGCTTGCTTGGGCTGGAATTGAGCATTGTGACTTGCTGTTTGCTGCTGCAGAATGAACCTGTCGCTCCCTGGACTCTCGCTGGCGCACCAGTTGTATGTTGCGGTGAAGGTACGGCGTTGTACTATTTATTGTTGTTGCTAGGGTCGCTGCATATCATGAAGATGGCTCACGATTAATTACTGTGTAGGCTCAAGGGCATGGCCGTCTGGGGACGCAAGCGCTAATGCTCGCATTGGAAAAATTGAATGGTACGGTGGAATGCATTGAGGAATGTGATCTCAACCCAATTCAATGGCGTATCAAGAGTCTGACGCGAGCATTTCTGACAATGATTGATGCTTCTTGACATGCAGGTATTTATCCCGAGAAACCCAACGAAGTCGAAGTGGTGTGATTTCGCCTCCTTGACCCTCTCCAGCCTTCCAACCAAGCCAACCGACCCACCGACCTTGTCTGTCTTGAAAGACCACCGTTGCTTTCAGTTTTACACACGAAACACTGCCTTTTGATTTGCAGTCACGTTTCTTGTTGGTAGACATCGCTACATGAACTGAGCAGCGTGCTGTAGCCGACCAACGCTCTCCAGAATAGCTATTGCTACACGGCTCAAGTGCACGGCACAATCTGAGTGCTGAAGTTGCTGTTCCGTCTCGTGGCCTCCATCAGCCATCGCAACTCGACACGAGTGCACAACTTCGGCATTCCGTCCAAGCAATCCTTAGCAAGCATGGCTCTGGTCTTCCAGCCGAAGGTGACGAGGCCCACACCTCGTTCTATAGAGGTCTGTGGCTCACTGCAACCCTAGGCCTATCAAATCTTCAAGATCGACATTTTAACCAATCGCAACACGTTAAATGACTTCGTCCCGACCCCGTTGGCTCGATCAGTGGGCGGCCGACAAGCCATTTCTGCAAGCGCCGCTAAAGCAAGAGGACCCGAATCAGCACCAAGCAGCATGGCGGCGTCTCTCTTGAAGCCCAAGTAAGCGCAACACACGCTCTCCCCGTAGACCCAGGCGTCCGGTGGCGCTGCGTCCGCGCCGTGGTGTTGTCTGTGATGCCGCGAGCCTCTGTCGAATCTGATATCCATTGTGTTGTCTACTAGGGTCGGTTGGATCGGAGCGGGGGTTATGGGCGCGAGCATGTGTGGCCACATCCTGGTACGGACGCCAGGGGAAGAGAGTCTGATGAAGACACCCGCCACAATACAAACCTGCTCTGTGGATGTAGCGAAGTCGTTGCTGATGCTCTTGGCGTGATGTAACGGGTTTGCGTGAGAATAGAAGCACGGGTACGAAGTGACGGTGTACAACCGCACGTTGTCCAAATGCGACGGCTTGAAGCAGCAGGGAGCGCGCGTGGTTGACTCCCCTGCGGAGGTTGCGCAAGCGTCTGGTTGGTTCCGCCGCTCACTATTTGGCTGTATCAGTGACGAATCTGGCTCACCTTTGTGTGTTGTTGATTGGTGGATTGCAATTAGACATCGTGTTTGGCATTGTGGGCTACCCGAGCGACGTGCGGAAGGTGTTCCTGGACCCGAAGTGGGGCGTGTTGTCGACCATGAAACCCGGTGGCGTCATCGTGGACATGACCACCAGCGAGCCTTCGCTGGCGAAAGAGATCTACGAAGCGGCGAAGAAGAAAGGCATCTCAAGTCTGGACGCACCCGTTTCGGGTGGCGACGTGGGTGCTCGTGAGGCCACGCTGTCCATCATGGTCGGCGGAGATGCCAACACGGTGGAGTCGACTATGCCGCTGTTCAATGTCATGGGCAAGAACATCCGCCACATGGGGGGAGCTGGCGCAGGTCAGCACACGAAGATGGTGAACCAGATTCTCATCGCCACCAATATGATTGGAGTGGTGGAGGGGCTGCTGTACGCTCACAAGAGCGGACTGGATGTGGAGGAAGCCATTCGTGCGGTCAGTGCGGGAGCCGCGGGCTCCTGGTCGATCAGTAACCTCGGCCCACGGATCGCGAACCGCAACTTTGACCCCGGTTTCTTCGTGGAGCATTTCGTCAAGGACATGGGCATCGCCCTGAAGGAAGCGGAGAGGTGCGTATACATGCATGCTGCTGCGGGTTGCTCGATTCTCTGCTACTTTACTAACGAACCCCACATGCTCACTCCTTCACTGTGCTACTCGCTTGTGCAGCATGAACCTGTCGCTTCCAGGCCTCGCCCTCTCGCACCAGCTCTATGTGGCCGTCAAGGTAGCGAATGTCTATATTGTTTGCCTGAATCACCTTCGTAATCTTCTCACTTGGCTTTAATTTCGTGCGACAGGCTCAAGGACACGGTCGTCTGGGGACTCACGCACTGATGCTGGCGTTGGAGCAGCTGAACGGTAGGGATACAGCTCTACGGAATTGACAAGAACGCTCTCTGCTTGTTATCTGTTACCCACGCTTATGGGATGGCTTCTGTGCTGGTTGCAGGCATCGATTCGGCCGCCACCAAGTGAGCAACCGGCCGGCCACGTTGAAGCCATCATCGCAACCTGTCCACGAAGCTACGTCGACTATTACAGTTATACACTCAAATAGTAAACTCATTTCACAACGTAAAGTTGCGACCCCTTTATTTGTAGCCCCGTGTCAAAGTAACTCACTCTTTGGGCACCTTCGTGCAACATTAAGATCTGCATTTCCAATCTGGAGAGAAGTCGCCAAAAGAAGGAAGGAAGGAGGAGAAGCCGTGAAAGGAAGGGAACAATCTCTTGTGTTGTGTTGCCGACCATGGACCTCCCGGAAGAAGAGCTCAAGCAACCGCTCGTGGACCCGCAGGAGAATGCGACGCTGCCACGGCCAGGTAGCGCATCGAAGCAGGAGACGGCGGCCTCCAGTGGCAACCGCATGACGCGGAATCCGGCGGTGGACACCGGCGACGAAGAAGAAAAGGAGGACGCGGCGCGGGGTCAAGTGCCTCGTCAGCAGCAGAAACTGCCGTATGCGGCGCCCAATGTACACCCGTACGCTGTGCCGCAGTATCAACCACAGGGCTACGGTGGTGGCAGCGGAAACGGGTGGGGCAGCGGCCAGGACGAGGGTTTTGAGAGCGGTGGGGAGCACGGGATCACGGTGGACATCGTGTTCAGCGGCATGTACACGCTCGCGGCGGCCTTCACCATCATCCAGGGCTTCGGAATGCTGATCCACTTCACATATGCGGCCGGTAAGTGCACTATCGCCTGTAGATCTCCCCATCCTGTTCCCAAAGGCTCAACTTACCAGTTGAGGGCTAACGAATCGCGCTGTTCCTGCATTTATTGCTTGCTACTGGGCAGTCGCATTGGGTTTTTACACCATGGCTTTCGGTACGCGTTGAAATTTCCCCATTTATTGTTTCCTGATTATACAGGAAGGGTCACTAAAACGTGTGTGTGTGTGTGTGGCAAACTGCCGCAATTTCTAGGCGCGGCGGTGATTTTGTACGATCTCAAGTCTGTGGTGAATGGCGTGAGCGTCGAGATGTACCTCCCGTTCTTGGGCAACTACATCGGCCGTGCTGCGACTATCCTGTTCTTTGCGGTGCTGTGTGCTCAGACGTATGAGTACGCTGGATGGACCAAGTTCATCGTCCTGTACAACCTGCTGGTCGCCACGCTGCAGGGCTTCGTGTACATCACCACGAAGACTGTGACCCCAGGCCAGCCGCCGCAGATGGACGAGCTTCCCGACCTTTGAAGGTGCCGGCGCTGGGTGGAAAGAAGCGAGCGAATACATACGTGAACATGAACTGGTGTCCTTTGTTTTTTCTTTGCCGCCGAGTCCGCGTTCGTAGCTGCTGGGTGGCTTTAGGTGGATACATGTCGGGCCTGCCACCCATAAAATAGTCGAAGATTTGGGCTTTGGGACTGCTTGGGGGACAGTTTGGGCCAGATCAGAAATGTCCCACATACAAATTTGAAGTACAACTATTGGGCCAAACAAATCAAGGCAAAATTCGCTTGAAGTTCTCTTTCCACCAATCAGCTCCTTTATCTTTTAGCAATTTATCCAATGAGCGTGTGCACCTCCTCAGAAGTCACCCATTTTCCTGTCCGACATGGCTGCTTCAACATGGCTACACTTTTTATTCATGCACCACACCTCCAGCGCTTGTCCATCTTCCGATCTATCCAGCATCACGGCGTCCAACATGCCAAAACGTGAGGCGGAAGGCGTCCGACCTGCAGACGCGACTGCCCCGACATTTTACGCCAGGCTTTAGCTGCAGCCTTCAACTCTTCATGTTTAAACCGTGTAACATTAGGATATCCTTCATTTCCGAATTTCCCGGCCACAAGACACCACTGACAAGCCACTTGCTATCTCCTTCAGCCAAATTCGCTTATCGATGACCCAAGCTGAGTGCCTTGCGATGTGGAAGGCGGCCAGGGCCGGCGACGACGCCAAGCTGCAGGAGCAGCTGGAGGAATCCGACGCCGTGGCACGCAACCTCGTGAACTGGGTGCACCACCGCAAGGGTACGACACCGCTCATGGAGGCTGCTGCATGCAGACGCGGCGAGGCAGCAGTGGGCAAACTCATTGCGGCGGGCGCAGACGTCAATGCCTTCGACAATACAAAACTCAAGAACACGGCGTTGCACTATGCGGCCATGACAAATCGGGACAGATTGAGCACGGAAACGCTGCTGGAGGCAGGAGCCGACGCGTTCGCGGTCAATCGCAAGGGTCTCACGCCGTTGGATATCGCTCGTCAATACGGCCGACGTGTAGCCGGTGGCGTATTGCTGGAGCACATGAAGGTCCACAGCGGCTGGCTATTCTTGCGCGGGAAGTTCCGCTGGAAAAAGCGCTGGGGCGTGGTCGTAGCCTGCAACAAACAGCGCACGTCCACGGAGCTGTGTGTGTTCCACCGTCCGGGAGACCTCCGCCCGGACTTCGTGATGCTCATCGATGAGGCCGCGAAAGTCGCGCTCTTCCCGTCGACGGACAGCTTCTCGTGGCTCAAGCGCGAGAACGCGTTCGTCTTCGACAAGCCGGTCATGTGCCATCGTGTGAAACAGCACAAGTTCACACGCTCGCCCATTTGCCGTAAAACGATGAGCCTCGAGGATGTGCAGACGCGCCACCTCGTGTTTGCCGCCGACAGCTACAACAACCTCTCGCACTGGCGTCGGGTGCTGCAAAGTTCCAACTTTTACGTGCGAGAAACCGGTTCGCCAGTATACCAAGCGCCACTCTTCGAGGCACCGAACGGCGAGCTGTACTACTGGCCGCATGAACTGGTCGAGAACTTGCGCTCTTCGATGATGAAAGAGCAGGAACAACAGCGGGAAGCTGCGGACGACCCACTCTTCCAACGACTTCGCGCGACATTGGAGCAGCGACGATCTCAGTTAGCGGAAGACCTTCAGGACGAACTGGTTCAAGAACCACCGCCAAGACGGGTGCAGTCGCCACCTCCTCCGACGCAAAATGAAGTGGAGGAACTTGAAGAGTTGCCGCCTAATTTTCAGCGGCGAGGAGAGACGGAGCCAAGTGAACCGGAGCGCCGCGAGCGCAATCGAGTGCACTTCACGTCTCCGCAGCCGCCGAAGCACATCGAAGTCCCTCTCGCCGCACAACAGCAATATATTGGAGGCCCAGCGATGTCAAGCGCTAGCGTCACCAGTGGAAGTGATAGCGATAGCGTCGGCCCCGAGTTCGCGACAGGAATGCTATTGCTAACGGACACGGGATCGCGCGGGTCTCCGCGAGAGGGTCCGCCGCAGCGCCCGCAAGAACAACAGCAAGAACAAGAGCAGAAGCGAGAAACGACTCAAGAGCGACAACAGCCATCGGTTTCCCAAGTGGAAGGAGAACGAGAGCAACAGCAGTCACCGCCGGATGAACAGGAGGAGAACCATCTCGATCTGTGCGGTATGTGCGACGTAGCACCGCGCAACGCCATTTGCACACCTTGTGGCCACCAAGCCGGATGCATCGCTTGCCTGCAGACTATCATGCACACGTCGCGTGTCTGCCCCTTGTGCCGCGCGCGCATTCGCTCCATCCTGAAAGTAGGCGATTAAGTCGCTCGTGTCGCTTGAACTTCAACAAGCACCCGAAAAATAAATAAAATTTGTTACTTTGCTCTCTCGTGCACATGTAAACTACGAGTAATTTACGTTGAGTTGAGGCCGTAAATGATTGGTCTGCTGCGGACCAATCACGTGGTTGCGAACCATATGATTGGCAGTAATAACGCAATATTGTGCATTATGCGTATAGCCGGATAGGCCTCTGGTAAATATTTTTCTGGCAAGCAGGCAAACTGGCTTTGTACCACCTTTTGGTCTCATTCTACCGAGAATGTACCAAAATTTCAGCGAGCTTGGCAAGGTTCTTCAAGTCACTGAACCCAGAGTACCAAAATTTGTGACCAAAACGCAAAGGGAGCACACAAAAAACCTCGTCCTTATTCCAGCGAACAGGAGTGCGGGTATACACCACGCGTATACCCCGCTACCCTGGCACCACCTCACGCAGTCTCTGCAAAGAAAGCGACCACGGACAGTAAGAGAAGCGCACGAAGCGGAGGAAGCATCTCTCTCTCTCTCTTCGCCCTGCGACGCCCCACTGCAAGCGTGACGGTACTTGCTTGGCTGTGCAACGTGAGCGCGTACTTGACCATCTCACTCGTGCAATTTCGAGCGAAAGAGAAGGAGAATTGAAGGAGAAACATCGTTACGACTGACACGAGCGACTACGAACATGGCGGGGGCGTGCTTTGGCTTCTGCGGCGGCTTTAACGCGCGTCTGCTGTTCCTGATGGCGTGCGCCATGATCGAGTACATTGCGCACACGGTGGTGCTGGTGCTGGGGCCGATGCTGGCGCTGCACTTCTACCCAGAGACGTCCTTCCACCGACTAGGTTTCTACACGGCGATTCTGTCGGGCGCAGGGTTCTTGGGGCACGCATTGAGCTGCGGCTTCTGGATTAATCTGGCGCGTTCGCTCAAGAGCAGCAAGGGCGTGATCCTCTGGGGTCTGGCGGTGACCGGGGCTGGCTTCTTCAGTCTGCTGCTGTGCCAGAGTTTGCTCGCCATGACGCTCGTGCGCTTCGCCACGGGACTTAGCAGCGGCGTGCTGCCTGTGGCGCTCATTGAGGTCGACAACATCTGCGGCAATCGCCAGACGCGGCTGGCGCTGGTCACTCGGACGCTCGGGATGGGTGTGGGTGCCATGGGGACGTTTCTGCTCATCAGTTTGGGCGCCAAGTTGCCACAGGCATCGTCACCCGGAGGGAACGACGACCCGGCAGCTCTCGACACGGCGCTGTACTTCTACCCGCTATGCTTCGTGTCGGTCGTCGCCTGGATCGCCGTCGTGGTGATGCTGGTGGCGCTGCGACTGCGCAGCCGCACGTCTTACACGCAGCTGGCGGAAGAGGAGGACGACTTCCTCAACTTCATGCCGCAGCATCCGGTCGAGACGCTCACACCGGCGTCTCGCTCCAATACAAGTCTGAACACCAGCAGCACAAGCAGCAGTGAAGGTGACAGTCCCGTGGCTCGAACTGTGGCACACGTCAAGTCGGCGTTCGGCGAGACGTTTGGACGAAGCAGCATGGGCTTGAGTACCAAGAAGCCGGTCCCGTCGCCGACCAAGCTGTCGGCGGCCAAGCTATTGGTCACTCCGCAACCGCACTTCCGACTAATCCGGGATATCTTGCCGCACTACTTCCATGGCTACACGGCGGATGGCCATCTGGTGGTGTGGGACTTCGTAGGTCGCGTCAAGATGGACAAGCTGCATGCCGCGGGCTTCACAGCTGCCGACCTGCGTGATCACTACCGGTTCTTCCTGGCTTTTGCGCAAGAGACCCTGCTGCGTTCGCCAGCCCAGAAGATCGTGTACGTGGTGGATCTGGACGGCCTCTCGCTGCGGGACGCTGACGCCCGCGCCGTGGACAGCGCCTGTGCGGTAGTCACGGCACTGCAGCGCGAACTTCCCGACCGACTGCACGCTTTGGCGGTCACGAATGCGCCCGTGTGGTTCTCGCAGGTCATGGCCCGCGTTCGTCCCCATTTGGCGAAGCGCACGGCTGAGAAGGTGTCGTTCTTGAACAAGGAGACGACCACGCAAGAGTTGGTGGCGCTCATTGGCGTGGACAGTCTGCCGCAGCGATATGGAGGCCGCAACGGGGTGGAAATCGGCAAGAGCACTCAGGAACGCGCGCTGGACGAGCTGCTCAAGCGCACGACTGCTTCGCTAGAGCGCACGATCGAGATTGTGGGCACGCCACGTAGTCGGCATGGAAGTGTGAGCCGCGCGCGTACAGGCAGCGTCCGCTCCACCATGAGCGACGATGGCAGTGATGAAGAGGCTTTCTTCGACAGCTTGGAATACGGTTTGCAGGATGAAGAAGACGTGGAGGATCAGGAACCGGTGATCTCAGTCGTGGTGCACTCGCAAGCCACCCCGGCGCCTGCAACAGCAGCCATCTCCCGTATTGGCACGACGAACCCGTCATCGTACCAACCGCTGGAGAAGAAGCCGCGGAAGTCGAGTGCTGCTGCTCGCGCTGCTGCCAAGACGACGGACGCCCCCGTGCCCGAACTGGCGATCACGCGGGAGCCGCTGGCGTGTCTGGTGCTCATGGTGTTCTTCTTCTGGTCGCTGGTCCAGCTGAGCTTCGACGAGATGCTGCCGCTCTGGTTCTTCAAGCAGAACCCCATCACGCTAGGCGGCAGCGTGCACGCCGAACCGCCGGCGTCGCAGTCGACGGTGTCATCCATTACCCTCACGGTGGCTGGCACGCTGGCGGTGCTCTCACTTGTCGTTCTGCTCGGCCACGTTGCGTCTGGCGTGCTCTGCTCATCTGCGCGGAACGTCATGACGCCGCTGGCCACGCTGCGAGTCGGTCTGCTGCTGCAGATCCCCATCCTGGGCTGCTTCCCGCTCATTGACTTGTTCAAGGTGGACGAGCTGCCCTTTGCCTGGTTCCTCGTGGTGGGCGTACTTGTAGTCAAGCAGCTGACGGCGGGCGTGGCTTCCCATGGACTGCTGGCATTGCTGGACAACTCCATCGCCGTGGACCGTCGACTGGCGGTGCATCGCGCGGCTCAACGCGTGCAATACGCCGCCTTCTTCCTGGCCAGCGCGGCGGCGCCGGCACTGTTCGCGTTGCTGGGCTACTTCGAGCAAGGCTTCCCGTTCGACCAGAGCCTGCTGTACTTCGTGGAGGCGCTCGGCCTGGTGTTCCTGCTCTTCTTCTCGCTCGCCATCCCGAGCCGCATGAACTTCCCCGTGCTCTTCAGCATGGGCAAGCGGTGAGAAGCAGCAGCCACGCAGTCGAACGAGAGCGTCGCGAGAGCGAAGCAATCGAGCAGGGAAGAGAGACGAGAGTGGGAAGCCCAGAACAGGAACGCTCGAATTAGATAGTATGCATACACTCGCGGGTGCACGAGGTCTGGACTGGATCCGGTGGGAAGTCCAGTCCGATCGTGACTGGAAGCCAACTATTTACATGCCACTTTCAACGCAGACTAACGGAGTGTTTCGCTTACAGCCCGGGTGCTCGCCCCAGCATGTCCCAGCGAGCCACCAAGCCACATCCGATCCGCCTGCTTGGACTCGTTGGCTACTTGGCCCTGGCTGGCGGCGTCTGTCTGATTCGCAGCGTCTAGAAGGAGCCGTTCTTGGAGGGCTTGAACGTGGCCATGCCCGAGCGCGAGTACTCGAAGAGCACACCGAGCAGCACGAGGTTGAGCGCCACGAGGAAGTAAAACTGCAGGTAGAAGAGCACGTCCCAGTAGAAGATGGCGACGAAGTACGTCACGTAGATGCCCACGACGTGCGCGCTGATGCCCATGAACGACGCCACACGCACAAGGCCGCTGAACTGTTTGCGGTAGGCCGTGTGGTACTCGCTGGAGCACGAGGCGAGCAGCGATTGGCGCGCCACCTCGGCCTTGGACGCCGCGTCCGACGTGAACGCGGCCTGCACCGTGAGGTAGACCGTGTAGATGCCCAGCAGGACCGTGTCCAGAGCACAGGCGGCCTGCTTGCGTGCAGCGCGGTACTCGGCGCGTACGCTGGCCACCGTCTCGCCGTCACACTCGGACTGCGGCAACGCGTTCTCCATGTACACGTTCTTCACCTTGTCGTAGATGATGGCGTGCAGCCAGAGAGACATGCCAGCGGAGATGCCCAGCCAGAAGTACGCGTTGCTCTCGTAGCGGTGCGCCATGAGCAGCCCCATGACCCAGCAGTTAGGCGCGATCACCAGTCCGTCCACCACGCCGTCCAGGATGCGGCCCGTGCGCGTGCCGCGCTTGCACAGTCGCGCCACTTGGCCGTCGGCGCAGTCCGATACGATCCACGCGAACATCAAGGCGCTGGCGGCCAACAGCGAGCGGTTGGGCTGCCAGGCCAGCGGCTCGTGGAACTCCGAGTCGTAGAGACACATGGCCGCCGCCCAGCCCAGCCCCAGACCGAACAGCGTGATCTGGTTGGGTGTGATCACGAACGGCAGATAGCTCACCACCACGGCGGGCACGGCGGCCAGACGCCGATGGAAGTAGTAGTCGATCAGCTCCTCCACGTCGTACATCTTGGTGCACGTGGCGCTCTGGTAGCGCTCCAGCAGCCCCAGCGCCGTCTCCGAGGCGAAGAACCCCCCAGATTTGGCTTTCGTGGCGCCACGAGGCGAGAAAGACTCGGCCATCTCGTCGCCGCTGCTCGCCGGCGACGACCCGCGGGACCGGTGCGTCACGCTGTCCATGCACTTGATGGACGTGGAGGTCTTCGTCGTGGACGTCAAGCCGTAGATCTCGCCGCCCATCGTGTAGCTTTGACCGGCAGAAGGCTCCATTGCTATCCGAGCCATAGGCAGGTTGCGCTTGGCTTGGCTTCTCCTTCCTCGGGTCGGCGTAATCTAAAAATGAGCAGCCCGCAACGGGGGGCTGGGCGAATGACAATGACAGCCGGGGGGTCAAAGCCACTCGAATAGTGCGCTCTTCTATTACTCATCCCCACGACAGTAATCCCGAAATAACCCGAAGAAATAGATAAAACCTTACGGATTACGAGCTGCTTCGGAGAAAAACCTCGGGAGTCGAGGGTGGAACGGCCTTGTGTGGCTTGGATCGACCGCTGGCTCGAAAAGATCTGTGCAGATGTCCTGATTTGTGGATTGGCTCATGTCGCGGATACCTAAAATTCGGCTAAAATTTAGCGACACGCTGGCTAAAAATATTTTCGTTCGAGTTCTCGCACGACGCGGCTTCACGAGGTATCCAAAATGCAAGCAGCAAAACTCCTTGAGGCCAACAAGAAGCATTTACCTCGCCGCTATGCACATCGTGCGGTACGGCCACCTCCAATAGCCTCTGGAATGTGTATCTCTTGAGGTCAGTGGCGCTGAACGTTTCGACAAAAGGCAGGGAGGATCTGTAACGTACTGATTCCGTCGGTGGTTTCAAGCTCTTTGCGAGACCAGCGACGCACGGACAGGGGAGCAACATTCGAAATTCATGGGAAATGCTCATTTGATTCGGCTGCAATCGACCGAACGTTACGGTAGTTTTAACGGAACAAGAACTGCAGAAGTGCGTCATCGAAGACTCAAAGATCGCGTCTTTAGAAGAGCGAGTTGAAGAAATCACCCGGAGCTCTTCCTCCCTTCGCCGCCAACGTTGGTGATTATGGTCGCGCTCAAAGCCCATTGCCTTCGTTCCACAATCAGCAGCGACCAACTTTTAGGCTCGCACTGCTGGTGTTTTAGAGTCTTCGATTAACCCTTTTAGACAGACAGCCACGCTGCATGGAAGCGGCATCGCTCGCTTCTGGTCCGGCCATTTTGCCTCCTTTCGCCTTCGTATTCCTCGCCAATGACACAAGCCGTGTCAATTCCCCAGCGGACGTGTATCCATCCAATCGGCGCGCGCCAACTGGATTGGAACGCTGCCGATTGCACGATCGTTTCTTTCTACAGAACGGATACGTCTCAACAAGACTGCAGATTTGTGGCGAACCTCGCTCCGTTCGATGCTGCTGCCTTGGACACCAGCACGAAGCTGTAAAACCGTCTTCGCCCCACTTGTGTCTGCCTGGCCTGTAGCTTTTCCATGGCGGGTCGCAGTCTGCGACACCACTTTGCGGCTGGCCGACCTTCACTTTTCTTCCGTGATGGCGGACCGCTGATGATGCACCTGTGATTGCGCTCTCTGTCTGGAGACCAGGTGGCTGGCCATCGACGTAAGCAAGGGTTACCCATTATGAAAGTCGGACGAGCATTGGCCCAGCGGTTCCGAAACCCCAAAAGCTGCGACAGAAGGGCGAAGAAACGAGCGGCGTGAGATGAGGCGCGCATGTCGGCCAACTGTTCGGCTGTCACTCGCAGATGGGTCATTTCGCCGCTTGAAGGAGACTCCATCCATCCATCGTCATCGGCAAGCTGGTTCGACCAGCGGGGCCTCTCAATTCCACCTGCAGCAACCGCTGTCACCTGCTTCCAAGTAGGAAACTCCACGTCTCGAATGAGTCGACCAGTCCCTCACATCTTGCTTGCTTTGTTTTTTTGCGGTCCCCCTTTGGCTTTGACGCGACAAGTCCACGAGTTCTTCGTTATCAGACCGCGCATCTGCGAGAAGTGGAAAACATTTGCTTCGGTGCGTCAACATGCTCGCAAGAAGCGCAACTTCAAGTACAACCGTGCTGTCTCCGCTACTTCAGCGCTCGACTGGACTGACCATGCTTCGCTCGGCTGCGCTGCTTTTCCGCTGTGCTGGAGCGTCGCGAAGGTTGCAGGCTCGGAAGCCCAGCTCGGAAACCGATGGCAGCCACTTTCCCGGTCTGCATCTTGTCAGAGGGGGCATCACCAGTAACTTTGCCGTCCTTCATAGCAGCAGTCGAAGAAGTCGGACCGAGTGCTGACGACGCCTTGCTGCTCTCCGATTTGACAGTCGTCATGAGTCGGAACCAGAATTCTTCGGTGTGGTAGAGCAACAGACTGGAAAGCGAGATCGTGGAGATGGCGATAGCGCCCAGGTACCATGCCTGCTCAATTCACAAATGTGAGGATGCCAATATCGCAGTTTGGGCTGGAGTTTTCGAGATTATCTTGCGCTGCGTACCTCGTACACAGTCGTCACGCCCGGGTCGTCGACGATGGTGGCAACGAGAGCCACCACGCTGCTCCACGTCGACAGGATGGCGCCGAACATGCGAAGTCCGTTAACCTGATCAGCCGAGCAAACCGACAAGACTCGTTAGCCTGGTCGTCGGGACTGCCTAGTATGATACATTGAGCAGGTCGTACCAAGGAAAGGATGCAAGGGTTCATCCTCGCGTTTACCCCCCCGATCGTCAGTCTGCAAGCCAAATATGCATTAGAAAATGTCATTTTGCTCATCAAGACACCAAAGCTGAAGGCGACGCACGACGTGAGGATGCAGCTCACGCAAAGGAGCAACGCATTAGAGTTCATCGAGGCCACGACACTCTGCAGTACACAAACGCGTATACCAAACGCATTAGTCACTGCACCGAGGCAGGCCGAACAGAAGAGGATGAGACAGCAATCAGGAAGTATACCATCGCGAGCGGCGCTTTCAGAACTTGTGCGACCCTCGTATACTGGACGTGCGTCCATAGCGTCGGCATTGGAGGCGATGCCTCGCAATTCAGTTGCATGACGATCGCGCAGCTCACGAACCAGAAGACGAGCAGCATACACACACCTGCTGCAATCTGCGCGCCTTGCAGTAGCGAAAAGCATGACGCATCCATCGTAGGCAGCACCATATCGGAGGCTTCGTCCTTACTGTACCCGATGAAGACGCACTCCAAAGGCAGCAGCAGTCCGATCATGATCGGCAAAACGAGCCATTCGCTGTACAGACGGAGCATGACCGTACAGAGGTCTTCGGCCGGGGAGCTCTTCGGCTGGGGTTTAAACAATGGAAACCGTTTCGCCCCAAGGACGCAGGCAACAATCAACACGCCTGGCACGAAACCCAGCGCCAAGTACAACATGGTTGTTGGGAAGTGACTCGCCTCGAGGTGACTCCACAGCGGGTACAGCAATGGCAGGCGCAGCAGCTTGGCCATGCCTCTGCTTGATGCAGGCCACGGAACCACGGGCAGAAACGACAGCGCCGTCAATTGCACCCACTGCACGAGCTCCAGCAAAACCACGAGTGTGATCAACATGTTCTCCATGAGATGGCGCTTCGCCGGTTTCCAGGGCAAACCCTTTTGCGTGGGTCCGCTCCACGCGCCTCGGAGTAATCGAGCAGACAGCGATGACTCCAGCGAAGCCTCCCACTCCCTGGGGAAGTCAAACGCGTCGTTCTCGTCTCCCGAGAAGCGTAGCAACGCGACGGCCTTGCTGGTCAAGAAGACCCCGATAACAAGAAACACAAGGATCGACGCGCATGCCAGCGGCACTTCGAAGTACGCCACCGCGTCGCGAGAGCTGCACTGCGAGCCAGAATACAGCGCGTCACATTGACAACGCTCGAATGTCGTCTTGCTAACAGTCTCTACGACGCATGCGCCATGGAGACACACTGCGTCATTCGCTCCACACATTTCCCAGTCGTGCAAATCGGCCTTGCGACCTTTCGCGTCCCCACCACCCAGTAACCCAAACACCCACGAATAAAACCTCGCAGCAACATTCGATACGGGTGTTATTAATAAGTTGCTTGCAACAAAACGCGCCAAGATTTAACTTCCACGTGTGACAGTAGCGACAGTTGGTGGCTGATTGCGCGTACCGCGGTACATCAACCATCAGCCACCAACCGCCGTGTCCAGAATTCGGGTCGGATACCAAAACCCCACACACCCAAATCAGCAGACGCGTGGGCAATCGGAAATGGTGCTAACGAGATCTGCGAGTGCCGCGGCGGCTGCTGCCGCGCCGGCCTCTGGTCCTACGGGCGCCAGCAGTAGCGACCCCAAGCCGGCGAGCTACCGCTACGTGACGGAGGAGGGCGTCAAGCACATCTTGGCCTACCGCTACAGCGGCAGCGACGCGTCGCTGCTGTACAACTACGCGATCTCGCCGCTGGCGCAGAAGCTCGTGGACTGCGTGCTGTCGCCGCAGCTGGCGCCCAACGCCATCACCATCGGCGGCTTGTCGCTCGTCATCTTGTCGCACATCTGCATGCTCTGGTACGGTTAACTCGCCTCTAAATATTGGGATTGCAAGGGTGTTGACGAATCTACTGGATTTGCCATTGGTTGCGCTAGGTACGCGCCGAATATGGAGGAGGAGGCACCGCGCTGGGTATACGCGAACGCGGGGCTGTCGCTGCTGTTCTACCAGATCTTGGACGTGGCGGACGGCAAGCAGGCGCGCAAGACGGGCAACTCGTCGCCGTTGGGACTGCTGTTCGACCACGGCTGCGACGCCCTCAACGTGGTGATCAGCGCTTGCACCTTCGCGTCCACCATCATGTTGGGACCGACCTATTGGGTGCGTTGTGTTGCTAGAGTGAAGGTGCAGCTGGTTGCAGTAGACTGACATGCCACTCGTTCGTGTTGCATCAGTCGCTGCTGCTGTTCCTGGCTCCAGCCATGGTGTTCTTCATGGCCACATGGGAGGAGTACTACACGGGCACACTGGCGCTGCCGATGGTGAACGGACCGAACGAAGGACTCTTCATCATGTACTCGTGCTATCTAGGCACGGCAATTGCAGGACCGACCTTCTGGACGCAGCCCAATGTGCTCATCCCGGGTCTGCAGAACAACCACGTCTTCGCGTTGATCACGGCCACCAGCGCCCTCGGCCAGTGTCTACTCAGCGGTTCGTTCATGCCGACAAGTTGCCTTCTGTGGGTCTCAATGCCGTGGATGCTGACGCTCTTCTATCTATGCAGCGGTGGTGGCGATCCGCTCGCTGGAACGGAAGGCAAAGGACGGTGCGGCGGCGTTGCTGGGTCTTACACCGTTCGTCGCGCTCATTGGCCTCTCGGCGCTCTGGGTGCTTTGGTCGCCGTCCGACGTCTTCACGGACCACCCTCGTCTCCTCATCTGGACGGTCGGGCTGGTCTTCGCCAAGGTAGGGCGTCGGGCGTCGGGCGTGTCTACACATGCTCCGATTGGGGGTTTGGTACAGGTTCTCATCGTGTGCTTTCCATGTGGGTTCTTCCCGGCTGTAGATGGTGATGCACATGATGCTATCGCACATGTGCGAGGAGCCGTACTGGCTGCTGCGCAAGACGTTTCTGATCCAACTCGTCGTTTCCTTCCTTCTGGTGGCCGGCATCGTGCCCTGGGTACGTTCCCTGTCCACACCACTGCTTGAAGACACACTGTCAGCCTCATTCACGGATCTCTGTCGATTGATGCTGCGCTTTGCAGGGCCGCGAGAGTTCAGTGGTGGAGCTCTTCTTCGTCATCTCGCTGGCCGCTTACGTGCACATGATCTACTTCGTCATCACGGAGCTCGCGACGATCCTCGACATTCACGTCTTCAAGGTAAAGCAGGGATGAGCAACTGGCCTCAAGCAGGACCACCGTAGTGTTCAGCCATAGCTAATGCATACAGCCAAACAACTTATGAAGCACATGCATGGTGAAAGGCGGGCTTGAAGGTGAAGAACTGATGGTACATACGTTGGAGAGGGCCCTTCATTCCCAATGGAGGCACAAATATGACGGAAGTCTGGCGCTATGTGAGTGGGTGGCACCTCTCCATCAGCCCACAGTCCCCGCTATTCATGATCAGAATACCCAGTGCCACGGCGACGATCGCCAAGAGCACCGTAATAGCAAGCAGCAGCGTGTTCCGGTGCGACTTGCGGCCCTGCAATCATTCAAGCACACCAAACAACAACACGCCAGTCAATAATCAACAGAAGTAGTGGCCAAAGCAAGCGTCAGACGCAACGCACCACCAGTCGGGGCTGCGCCATTGGCGTCTGCAGCTGATTAATGCGCTTGTCAAGCAGCTGATAGCGCTGCACCATGCTCTTCATGGCGTCCTGCAGCTCGTGCTCGAGCTTCTTAACCGTGTCCGTGTGCAGTTCGGCGCGCTCGTCGCGCATCTTGCCGCTGGCGACGAGGCTGATGATGTCGCCCTTGATCTGCGACAGCTCGATGGCGCGGTCCTGCTCCTGCAGCTCGGAGTCGTACTTGCGGCGCTTACTGTCGGCCTCGAGCTCGCTCAGTTGCTCGCGCTGCACACGCAGCTCGTCCAGCATGTCCTCGTGCACCCGCTCCGCGTCCTCGTTGTTCTGCGACTGCTCCGACTGCAGCATCTTGCCCTGTACGATCTGCGACAGCTGGTGGTTCAGGTTCTCCAGCGACGGGAAGATGCCGCTCGCGTGCTTGTCGAACTCGGCCTGGTTGCGCAGCAGCTCGTCCTTCTGCTGCACGAGCTGCGCGATCGTCTCCTCCATCTGCCGCACGTACGTGCGCAGGTCCTGGTGCGACCGCGCGCCGCCAAACTCGCCTTCGTATGTGTGTGCTCCGTCTCCCGGCATGCCCAGACTGCCGCCAAGACGTCGAGGAGGCGACGGCGACGGAGTCGGTGCGTCACCCGTGCCCTCCTCCTCGTCAGCGTCAATGTCATTAAAGTCCAGCGCCTGCTGCACGAAATCCGTCGAGTAGTCGCGCAGATCCTTGGCCGTCGTGCGTCGCGGCGTCGTATTGGCACGGATCCTGCCTACCGGACTCATCCGGACGCCTCCGCCGCTAGTCGGCGCTGCCTTGGCGCTCGCATTCCACTTATGCGCACCCAGTTTCTCGTCCGACAGCTCGGCGAGCCGCATGCGGTCCGAGCGGATGGCTTCCTCTGTCCGGGAGAGCTGCAGTAGTCGCTCGCCCGAGGCGCTGCGCAGCGGCTGCGGCGTGTGGAATCCCATCCCCAGCGGCAGCGGGTCGTAGCCGACGCCCTGCTGCTGTTGCTGTGTGCCGGACGACGTCCCAGTCGTGCGGCTTCTCGTCCGCATGGCTGGGCCCTCGCCGCCCATGAACTTGTGGAGCTCCGAGAGCTCCGAGCGCGCCTTGGAGATGCGCTCGTTGAGCCGCGCGTCCTCCTCCTGCGGGCTGAAGACGCGCTCGTCCGCCGCCAGTTCCACCTGCGGAGCTGGCATGTTGGTCTGCAAGTTGCTTGGTCGTTGGTTGCTCTTTTGGGAATTTTGGGGTTTCCTGCTGGTGGGTGGCGGCATAAACTGACTGCTATTGCGCAACGGATTATCCCAAGCATACATAGTTCGAGTGATGCGGCAAGGAACGACCCCCTCAAGTGGAAACTGAGGTGCGCGAATCAGATGGGAAGGCGGGTTCTGTTGTGGTCCAGGAAGACTTGGTGCACAGCGTTGCTGCACGGTATCTTTGGGTCGCTGCGGGTCAGATAGCACCAGAAATAGTGGAAGAGGGATTTGTAACGCGGGTTTTCCCATACGCGTCCGGATGGTGGCGATCGGATGGCGTCTGGCATTGGAGGCGCCATGTCCTCTGAGGCGAAACCCCTTTGGCTCATGCGTCGCTGCATTAGTTTGCTTCAAGTGAGGAATTACGTCGCCGCTTTCACTTGTCGCAGCTTCAACCGAGCAGCGCAGTCGCGAGAATTGCCGCGTCGACGCTAGAACGAGAGGGTCAGTTCTGTGCGGAGTAAGCACGTCATCAATCCGCTTCTGCTGCTTGGCGTTGGCCCATGCCCACCTGTCCAATATCCACCGAAGTCCTACTAACGATACGTGTAGAACATGCAGTAGATTTGGCATCGTTCGTCTCCCCCATAAGTACTCACAACCACAGTGGCAGATTGGCCCTCCCTCGCCTACTCCCCCATCGTCGAGTCCGGCATCGGCTCGTCCATTGGAGCTCCAGCAGCGGCGTCGCCGGTCGATCCCCCTGCTGCCGCTGCCGTGACAATCGACAATGAGCGCGTGGAGACCGGCGCTGTCATCTTCTCCTCCAGTGTTTGGGGCGGCGGGGGCTGCGGAGCACAACCACATGCCCACATTAGGCCAACGTCATACCAATCGATGGCAGGAGAGAGCGGTTTACCGGCGTCGCGTCCAATTGCGCGAAGAGCTCCTGCCGCAGATTATCATGCGCAGGGTTGTGCTTGGTGAAGCGGATGGTGGAGCCCTGCTCGTTGCTGTACACGTTCTGAAGCGACTCCTCCACACACGCTTCGACGTTGTTCACGTAGTTCTCCGGGTCGTGATGGAACCTACTCAGGCAATAAATCAGCACGGCAATTTCGAATGGACACATCCCAGTGGCAACGCACATGTCCAAGGCTGCGGGGTTCGCGACGGCGTCCAGCGGAGGGAAGTCTTTCATGTAGAAGATGCTCTTGAGGTACGTGAGCACCGCCACCATGTAGTGCAGCTCCGGGTCCCATTCGGGGAACTTGGGCTTCAGGTCCAGCTCCTTGGTCTCCTCGAACACGTACGGGTGGAAGACGCTGGTGTTGAACACAATGCGCGGATACGTGCCCGGGCCATTGTAACTGCACCACAACAAGCGCCAGCCACCGTTAGAACCAGGGTCTACAGATACCAGTACTGGCCACTCGAGAGCTGCAAACGATACCTTTCCGGCAGGAAGATGGTGAATTTGAAGATGCCGTTGCGGTAGAGCGCCGTGTGGACGAAGATGGTGCCGTACCAGACGCGAGACTGGTCGAAGCTCGGCAGCACGTAGATGCCGCTGGGCACGTGCTGCCGCAGGTGCTTGTACTCGATCATCAGGCCGTAGTCTTTCATGGTTTGCGTCCGGTATTTCTGCAGCGACGACATGGGGCCATCAGCAGCAAGCGCGGCGGCACTGGCACCCAGCTCACTCCCGGCCTGCGCTGCTTCCGACGCCGCGTCATTTGTCGGCGTTTGACTGCCATACCGCACCCGAAACAGCATAAAAAGCCACAGCGACGACCGTCAGACGCACTGCGTTCATTCTCTCATGTCCGATAGCCGCCTCTACGGTCCCATAGCCAGCAGAAGAGCGCTCGTTACCCATCCGAAGGCTTCAGTCTGCGCAGCATGCTTGCTCTCCTCGGTTCTCTTGCGTTTGTGTTCAAAAAGGAACGTGATAATCGCACTTAACTGAGATGACGGTGTGCCCAAATAGGACCCAAACCGCATCAATTTTGAGCCTAATCGTACTTAATTCAGCACACTCGGAAGCGCTTCGCATCCAGCAAGGACAAGCATGTCGGGCATCGAGCGCTACGGGTCCTCGGTGCACACGATGGAGGGCAATGTGGCCGGCCGGCGCGCCGCCAAGCTGACGCAGGAGCGCGAGAAGCAGCAGAAGGACTACGAGGCCAAGCGCGAGGACATCCAGAAGACCAACCAGCGCGGCACGCGCATCGACGCCAACTTCCAGTCGCACAAGGACGACGGCGAGAGCGAGTTCAAGGTCTTGTTGCGGCCGTCGCTCTTGGCAGTGACTCGCTGTTGCTGGATGGTACTGACACCTTTTGCTCGTACTTTGTGGTCTTTTGATTGCAGCGGCAAACGGTGGGGCTGGTGACGGCCGAAGAGTTCCGACGGAAGCGCGAGGATCTGCAAAACCGCAAGAGCGCGCCGGTCGAGGCGCAGTACGTGGCCATCGCTTGCCTTTTTGTCTTGCATTCGCTTCACCGCCGTATTGACGATTAACTGCGGACTGCTGGCGCTTTTGCTCTAGACCGGATGAGGAGCAGAAGGATCTCAAGAAGAAGAAGAAGAAACGTAAAGTCAAGAAGTTGGGACCGCTGTCTTTCGATTTGGACGGCGGTGACGACGAGGCAGAGAATCCGGAGAGCGTGAAACCCAAACGCGTGAAGAAAAGCATGAAGAACCCGAATGTGGAGACGGATTTCTTGCCGGATAAGGAGCGCGCCAAGGAGGAGGCGCGCGAGCGACAGCGACTCCGCGTCGAGTGGGAAGCCGAGCAGGAGCGCATCAAGAGTACGTCATGTTGCTATTCTGCCTCAACTTGCAGGACGCTCCATGGGGTTGGCTAATCACTTGATGGTATATCTGCACAGACGAGAATGTTGCAGTGACCTACAGTTACTGGGACGGCTCTGGCCATCGCCGAGAGGTCACGGTGAGTGCCTCCAAATTTCCTTCGCCATTGCTGCTACACGTCAATTTCTGATCACCTCAGCTGCTTGTATGCTGCATGTTGGTTGAATGCGCTCAGGTTCCGAAGAAGACGACGATTGGCAAGTACCTGGAGCTTGTGAAGCAGCAGCTGACGTCTGAGTTCGCCGAGCTGCGCGGTGTGGGCGCCGAGAACCTCATCTACGTCAAGGAAGACCTCATCATCCCTCATGTACGAGGGGATCGCTCTGTTGGGGGCGAAATGACTTTAGATTCACCTGCATTTGTGTATGCGTCGTGTTCGCCAGCATTACTCGTTCTACGACTTGATCGTGACCAAAGCGCGCGGGAAAAGCGGTCCGCTCTTCCACTTTGATGTGCACGAAGACATCCGACTCATTCAAGACACGCGCGTTGAGAAAGATGAGGTACGTTTGGCTGTCATGCTCATCCATTTCTTGCTGCTACTAACTGATGTTTGTGGCATTCTGTTGTGGTGTCGGGTAGTCGCACCCGGGGAAAGTGGTGGAGCGGCATTGGTACGAGAAGAACAAGCACATTTTCCCTGCCAGTCGATGGGAAGTGGTACGTCAACCCTCATGTCAAACTGCTGACAGCCACCGCTGCTATAAACTCACACGATATCGAATGGCATTGCGCGCAGTATGATCCAAGCGTCAAGCGGGACAAGTACACGATCCACGGCGACTAAAACAGCGAGAGAACCTTCGTATGGGGCCGTTGCGTGGTTTTGGGTCGTAGCAAGTGGTTATTACGTCGTATTCGGCAAGCTCTCACTATGCTTCAGCATATCTTCAGTAGCACTTCAACATCATACAAAGCACCATATTGGAAACCAGCCCCGAACTTCGTTTCAACTCGATCTTCAGATGTGGATCTGGCATTTTGGCAGCTGAGAAGACGTGGCCAAACTGGCAGCGGAAAACATGCAAAAAAATATACAAAGTCGGCAGCCAAGAGCGCAACTCCCTCTTCTTCTCGTTCGCGTTGCAACTGTTTGCGGCTTTGACGACTGGCCTTTGGTGGAGGAGAGTGGGCAATCTCCCGTGGGTGGTGGGCGACGCGTCTATTCATCCTCGTCGGACTGAATGAACTTGGAGTAAGACGTGTTTTGGCATTCGCCATTGGCGTCGAAGACCGCCTTGTAGAACGACCCATCAGCTCCCACAACTGCACGCATAAGAGTTCATAACCAGCGGTGAGTCACGTTCTAGGCGTCACGAAGCCTCATCTCTCACGGTGTTGCCCACGTACCGACGATGGTGTTCTTCTCGGTGCCGAATGCACAAATCGTTCGCGTCTCCGGGACGCGGAACTGCGCGAAACTCCACTCCGAGCTGAAGTACTTGGGCAGCAGTCCCCGCATGAACGAGAAGCTATCCAGACGAACACACAAAGTACACAATTGGGTGAGCTTTCAGAGTCGCTCAAGCGCCAAGGCCACCAAGGGATTCTGCTCTTGCGGGGGTACCTGGACTTGGAGTTTTCAGTGCCATCTTCCTCTCCGCTGCGAGGGCCACTGCCTGCCGAGTAGTTGGACGGCGGCAGGCCTTGCGCTGCCGTGTGTCCCATCACAGTCGGATCCGAGACGAAGTTGCCGCCGGAGCCTTCGGCCGTCAGGGAGAACACGTGCACGGTGCCCTTGTCACTCGAGCACGCAAGCAGCGGCGCGCTGGGGCTGAAGCAAATGCTGTAGATCTCGGCACGATCGGCTCCACGACTACCAACGACAGAAATTAATCCACGAGTGAGTGATTTTGACAGCGATCACTCAAAAATACACAAAACGCACCGCAATTCCTGCGTGATCTGGCCACTCTGCGTGTCGAAAATGCGAATGAGTGTGCCCTTGTCGGACGCGGTTGCAAGGCGCGTACCATCCAGATTTAAGCAGATCTGTGCAGCGATTGTCAGCATAAACGAGTGTTTAATCCGGTGTCTGTAGCCTTGAGAGAGGGCGAGACGTGCGATGTAAGCGCCAAACCTGGGAGAGTTCGGCTTCGTGCGCCGTGATCAACGTGGTCTTGCGGAGGTCGTAGAGCTCAATGCGGACCGTGCCGCGCGTCACGCCCGGACAGGCCAGCACCGTATTGGACGGGTTGGGGCACAGCGCACAGAGGCCCTTGGGGTTCGCGATCGTCTCAACGTGGTCCACCAGCTTCAAGTCCGCTGCAAAACACGGAAGAAACAGATCGACGTTAGCTCCAATTGCAAAGCTGGAAGCACTCAAGCTCCGATGCTACACAAAAGCGCAGTCCACGCACAAAAGTTGTAGACGTAGATCTTGTTCTGCAGCACCACCACCACACTGTAGCACAGCACCACCAACATCATCAGAACACGCCTAACTATGCTGCTTGGTGGGCAGAAGCACGCTCGTACCGGTCGCGCCGGAGCTTGACGGCCTTCACCTCGCTGCGAAAGCTCAGCTCGCCAATGTTTCGGCTTTGGTGGTCGTCCCAGATCATCACCTGATGCACACAAGTGGTGAGTTTGTCTGCATTTCGCAGAAACGGTTCGAAGCACAAGAGCGCACCTTGTTAGGAGGGTATCTCGGGTTGCGGCCGCCCCCGACGATGGCCAGGATGTTGCAGCGGAAGAGCATCTCCACGATGCCAATACCGCCACTCGAAAAGTCTAAAAGCACATGCATACTGAAGGTTAGTACATCCGCAAGAAGTCGCGGCCTTAAAGCATGCTGCAGGTTACCGCCGCACCTCGGTGGAAGGTTTCCTTAAAGGGGTCGCAGTTAAAGATCTTGAAACCCGTGTCCGTGCCACATGCAAAGCATCCTGCAGGCGAGCGAACAGAGACATCGAGAACATGTCAGTGTTAATGCAAAGCAACGCCAAGATGCGCGTGGAGCAAAGAAGATTTCGCCGCCACAGCTAGCAGCCAAACGCCGCACGCACCGCTGTCCTGGTTGAACCCCACGAAGAGGAGGTCGTTCTGCTGCTCGCGGCTCAAGTTCATGGCCGACATGGTGCAGGATTGAGAGGGGGGACGATGGACGAACTGCTCGGAGCGCTCGCTTCCCGGCTCGACGCTCTTTCCTTCTTCTGATTGCGCTTCTGCTTTGCGGAGATTTCTTTTCGTTCTCTTTCGCAGACGGAAAGTTACCGATAGCGGGAGATGAAAAATACATCCATGCCGTGGTAATTTACCCACACCAACCTCTCCAGGTTGAGCTTGTGTAGCTTAATATCCTGTAGTATTTGATGACAAGTTGATCCACCAAGCTGATAGACAGTTCGTTTGTACGATCTTCCCTCCCACCGATTATCCTCGTATAAATGGTATTATGCAATAAATGATAATTTGCGGTGTTATCTTCGATTGACCAAAAATAGTTATGCACAAAAACTAATGTCACCCTCTCCAACAAATAATATTTTCCAAACATGATAATTGATTTTTTTTAGCGTCGGACCGAATCATCTCATGTATCCAAATGCCATTATTTACTGTTTAAGTATTAATATCAAGATTTTCGCTCTAATTCCTGCATGATTAATCGCCAAAAGTACGAACATTGAGTTCACGCATGTCACCCACCTACACCAACGCCAACGCCATGCGAACCTCCGCCCAATCAATAGGCAGCAGACGCCGTCAGCGTGGCGTTCAAGCTGGTGGACGACTAGGCGAGCGAGTGCCGCAAGCACGGACATACTGCTCAGATCCCTATCGACCAGCGCTCCTTCTCGGCCGGCTTCGACTTTGCCGGCACTAGAGATTAGGTCGTTGGCAGTGTGAACACACCGCTGGCCGCCGCGTATTTGGGCATCATTTACGTCGTCCTTGATGCTGGGCACGACCAATTAATCAGCGATCGGTGGTGTCCTGGGCCGAGCCGTCTGGAATGCTATCAGCGGCTTGTGGCGGCGATACCATTTCCGCAATCTTCAGTTGAGCGCCGCGCTCCCGTTGAAGGCGTTGCCCTGCGGCAAATGTTGGCCCAAGATGATGGGTATCAAGTCCACACCATTCTCCGTCGTGCGGTTGCCGCGGTGCAACGCCGCTTTTGCATTCTTGGGGCCATAGGCTTTCCTCTCCTGATCTTGGTGCGTCGTTATTGGGGTGCCCTTCTCAGTCCAAATGACTAAAAGGGCAGGTGGAAGAGGGCATTAGCTACAGCGTTAGCCCCCACCGTCTGACCACGTTCGTGCAGCCAGCGAGTACTCGTGGCCAACCTTGAACACCTCGACTAGCAGCACGCCAGGCGACGGAGAGCTCACTTTGATGCTGCGGCTGCACACCGAGGGCTGCTCCAACAGCAGCGGCGCCGCCCTCTGCACCTCTTTGAGCCATCGACCGACCAAATTGTGGACATGTCCTTATCTTAGCGCCTTCACCACGTCCTCTTTTGGGCCAATCACAGGCTCCGGAACAACCATAAGGCGCTGGCCTTACCACAGCGGAGAAACTGAAAAACGGTTCAGATCGATGATACCGGTATTTCAAATCGACCCAAATTTGTTGAGCGCATCCTGGAGCCGCCCAAAGTAAAGGGATGTCCGTGATTCGCTTTTGTGACATCTGATATCTGAAGCTGGCATTTAACGATCTGTCATCATGGCTGTAAACTCGAAGGCATATTTCAAAACCCGCTGTAAGTCAACTCTCATTTCTTCAAACTCGATCTTCAACGTGAAAATGTATCAGAACCCGTGTCTTGCTCCTCACATCTGTCGCTTCAGAATTTGAACTTCAGACTTCAGCTTGCGTTCGAATCACATGAGACGCAAGCGGGAGGCACAATGATTAAAGATTTGCACAACCAGCATAGAGTCAACAACACCCAGACGGTTCGGTCTGTGGAGTGTAAAGATCTAAAGATCAACAAGAATCGACGGGAAATTGTCAAACAAACATAACCTGGAAATCGTTATTTTGAAAGACATCCTTCAGCACCATTTCAAAATGCCATCTATGCCATGGTGAATTATGATGCATTACTGGTACTAGTACTCGTCACTTGTTATCGCTAAATGAGCCACCTTAGTCGCCCTTGCACAACTCAGATACATAACAAAACAAAACATACTAGTAACGCCCCAAATACCTAGCTTCATGGAGATTGAAATTGGAGCCAATCGATTTGACGGATATAGATCGATTGGATTTTGCACGTTGGGCGACGCCTTTCATGCGGCGGCAGTGCGTTGCCAAATTGTTGTCATGGCATCAAAATGGCATCTCTACCTCTGCAAACTTGCAACGATGCAAGCACGGTTCCGTTGACGCGTGACGACTGAAGTTCACAGACAGGGACGAAGGGAACTCGCGTGCTTCTTCTAAGATCAGGACTCCCTCCCATCGGATCCGCCAGCGCGCGATACCACACTTCCTTGAGTGCCATCAATTTGCTCTACACGAAACATTCACAAAGCGATAGTTTCCAGAGGCATACTCGCTCAGTTGGTAGCCACACGCTGCAAGTTGCACCAATTCGCTTAGGCAATACATGTAGTCCAAAACTTTAAAGAATATGACTGAATAATCTGTCTGAATAAGGCTGCCCTTTTCTTTCGCGCGTGTGCTTTCAGCAACAGCTTGAAGTTTCTCCTGCCCGCTCGCTTGCGTTTCACTGATGAGACCGCACTCCTTCAACCCATAAAGTTTATTCTCTACCAAACTACATGTTGTGACATTCTTACATTCCTACTTTCCTTATATAAATAAAACCTGCGAGATTCTTTGTCCCTTCCTTCCTTCATAATATCCAGGAAAATGGTATAGTGCGAGCGAAGACCAGCCAAATTGAACATCGAGCGCCAAATGTGGGGCGGTCGCCCGCAGTATTTCCATCATGGGATTGCGGCGTCCATTGTACTTGTACCTTCATACCAACGAACAAGAGCAGCCCAGTCTTGCAGATCTGCAGCTGGGGAGTGCATCCTCAATCGACCAAACAAGGTTCAAGGTCTTGCCTCTGGATTTCGGAGACCCAGCAAAACTTGGGTTAGTTCTCGGGGAAGAAGAGCTCATTCCGCATTTTGCGTTCTCGTCGACACCTTTCTTCCCACCAAGCAGCTTTTGAAGACACCATGCAACGTCACATCCTGCGTCAACTGCCGCGTGTTCAGGCCAACGCCTTCGCCGGTGCCACGGCCCGCACCGCCGCCAAGACGACGCCGCTCATGCTGTCGCGTCAGTTCTCGGAGCACGTGTCGGTGAAGCAGACCAACCTGCTGATCAACGGCGAGTTCGTGCCGTCCGTCACTGGTCGCACGTTCGAGACCTTCAACCCTGCTACGGAGGAGAAGATCTCGGATGTTGCCGAGGGTGGCACTGCCGACATTGACGCGGCCGTCAAGGCTGCCCGTGCCGCCTTCGAGGGTCCCTGGCGCACCATGGCTCCTGCTGAACGTGGTCGCCTCATGTACAAGCTCGCCGACCTCATCGAGGAGAACATCGACGAGCTGTCGGCGCTCGAAGCGCTCGATAACGGCAAGCCGCTCTCGCTCGCCAAGGCTGCCGACCTCGGCTTGGTGATCAAGACCATCCGCTACTACGCCGGCTGGCCCGACAAGATCCAGGGTGCCACCATCCCCATCTCGGGTCCGTACCTCTGCTACACTAAGTC
>MBAC02004558.1:0-12308 GCA_001712635.2 Nothophytophthora sp. Chile5
TCTTCCTCAAAGAGGTCGCGAAGAGCTTGGAGCAGCTTCCAGGTGCCCTCACTTCGTCGCTGTACTCGATCATTGGCCCAGACTTCTACGACAAGCTCGGCTGGCGCTTGCACCCGTCGAAAATGGCGACGTTGGAGGTTGGACTCCCCCGAAACATCAGCGCACTGAGAGAAAGCACTGACGTCGGCAGCGTCCGTGCTGTTGATACACCCACGCCGCTGTTTTTGGATGACGCTCTGGGAACGCTCCTTCAGACTGACAACCAACGACTTATCAGTGAGTTGTCGGACTCGCGCTTCGATGGACGGGAGGCGTTCGTGACGCTGCCAACGCGTGACTCCATGGAGTGGCAATTCACCTCTGGTGTGCACTTCGCACGGGCACACGGGTACGCGGAAATACCCGTGACCTGTGGCGCGAAGCTCAGTGAAGATGCATTCGTGCTCTGGTGCCACAAGCTGAAGGAGGCAACCCTGTATATCGTACGCGCCCGGCTTCCGGATCCCAAGCTCAAGACCAACGCTGCCGCCTCGACGTGCCTCTTGCTGCGTGCTGCTTTGGAGGAGGCGCGCAAATTCCAGATCGAGAAGGTCGTTGTGTGGGACCCGCCGTCGGTTTTGTCGCATGAAGACGTGCGCAATCAGTTCGAGGTCGTCGTGGAGGATCGCAATACCTCGTTGTCGTGCGCCAGGGTGTTTGAGAAACGAGGTGAACTTGATCGCGATGAGAAGTCGACGGCGCCACTTCCAGAGTGGCTGGGCAACGAAAAGTTTTGCTGGGTGTAGTTTGCTGACCCAGCTTTGGCGTCACGAAGGTTGCGTGGATGGACTTGGCTAATGTGAAGCTGAGGAGGAAACATAACCGAGGGAATTGCGTGTGTATGCATTTTGATAACAGTCCCGTCGACTGTTAGCTGCGGTCTTTTACTGGCCAATTCAAGTCGTCAGCAGGTACGACCTAAGCCTTAATCATACAATGGAGAATCGTCGTTGCTCAGCAGTTGGAATCAATTGGCGCGAGCCTCCAGAACGAGGAGTTGCTGCAAGTGGCGTAAACTTTGCGCTTACGACCTCTGTGCCTTCAAGACAAGTCGCTACGTATTACATGTAACATGCCAGTTGAAGCTTCAACGCTTGTGAGCCATCTGGCGCACCACACGACTGGCCTTCCAATCAAACTGCTTCATCCCATCACCTTCACACCAACGAAGACTTTTATCCAATCGCACATTGAGTTTGGATGCTTTTGAGCCAACCAAAACGCCATGTCATGGCAAACATCGGCACGAGTGGGATTACGTTCGATCCTTCCAAACAAAATGTTTGGATGGTTTGTTGTTCAGTCACACTTGAATCGAACCATCGAACCAAGCGACTCGCGATCCAATGGTCACCACAAAGCGTGTGCTCGATGTTTTTGTCTCCCCTGAACTGCCCGACCTGGCTGTCAATGGAGACGAGTGATTATTCGCAAATAGCTGACCAGGTTAGGCCTTAGTGGAGGGTGGTCGATTCAACTGAGGCTCCAGCATCACTTCTCGATTTGGTCCAGAACGCCAAGTGGCCGAGCACGAAGCAAGATGGGAGTTTGGGTGACGTTGCTTCGCGTGGTCACCACCATTGCACAGATCATCATGGTCCTCAGCCCCGGATTGGATGTGTACAAGGTCCACAAGCGCAAATCCACCGGAGAGATGGTCGTGCTCCCGCTCGTTTCTCTGATTCTTCCCAATCAAGTTTGGTAAGGGCGCTTTGCATTCCCCGCTTAGCATACAACATTTCACCGCAGTGTACACCAACTGCGACTATCAGGTGTGACAGCTCCCTCATATTGACGTCGGGTTCTTGAATGGACAGGCTGCTATACGGCTTCCTCTCCGACAGCCTCTTCCCGCTCGTGCTCACGACTTTGATCGGCGAGATCGCGGGGATTGTATTCACGGCCGTGTACTTCTACTGGAGCCCCGATCGCCCATACGTCCTCAAGGCGTGTGCAGTGGTCTTCGTTGGCTGGTTGACGTTCTCGATCTACGTGGTTCTGGGGAAAACGGGGGTTACACACCAGAGCGGGGACGAGGTGACTGATGTCGCTGGGTACGCTGGTGCTGTGCTTTCGACGTTGCTGTTCGCCTCTCCACTGGAGGCTCTGTGGCAAGTCTTCAAGACCAAGTCCGTGGCTTCAATTCCGATCAACTTCAGTGTGATGGTCGCCGTGGCTTGTGCGCTGTGGGTGGGGATCGCGTTCGTCGACGACGACCTGTTTATCTTGGTCCCAAACGCCGCTGGAGTTGTGCTGGCCGCCATCCAGATTGTCGTATACCTCATCTATCGTCCAAGACGTGGGAACGACGCCACAGTGGACGATCTGAGCGAAGACGCACCGGACTGCATCGCGGTTATCGTCTCGCCCAAGGGCGGGTGGCCGGTAGCCGCCAAGAGCCCAGTGTACCAGCCACTCGCTTCACCGCTGAAGCCGGCGACCGTATGACGGCGGTGGCGTCAATGGTTTACGCAACGGAGAGTGGCCCCCTTCGTCTGGGCACTTTCATTTTTGCGTGTGGTCGATCTACCCGATGAATACAATCGCCTTTTAGACATTTCGTGATCATCACCAGGATTGTGTCGTTGGCAGACAAATTGGAGCCACATCCACACCGCTCCAAATAGCTTGGATCCATTTCAACACCTTTGACAGGACAGCTTGCGTCTTGAAGCGGACCTTGAAGCATGAGGTGGCACAGCGGGTTAGGGCACACACTTTCTAGGTTCGCGTGTCGTTCGAATGTCGCTCGAGTCGTCTTGGTGACAACCCGACTGACAGTCCAGAAAACCATGGCGAGTGCGGCGATCGATCGACGTGGGGCTGTGCTGGCGCAGGGCATCCTCGTGACCGTACACGACCTGTACGGCGGGTCCTGGCCGCTGCGGCCGCTGGAGCTGTATTTCCAGGTCGTCCGGAGCCATGACGTGCAGCCCTTTCGCTTCCAGCCGCGTCAACAGGTGTGTGCGCGGCGGTGCACGTTGCACTTTTGCGCACGCTTGGCCAGCGTTGCCTCTTGCTCTTCTGGCGTATTTAACTGACTGCGTATGCCTTACCAATGGAATTAGGACCTATCGACCTCTGGCAAAGGTACATGCGTGTATTTCTGGTCTTGCTGTGGTCATATTCCAAGGGGACTGACGGCTCGCATGGCGAATGCTGTAGCTCTGGCCGAGTTCTTGCGGAGCCAGAAGCCGCACACGACTGATGAAGCGATCAATTTTGTGACGCACGGATACGGCGCATTGGTGTTGCGAGTAAGTATGCGTTATCTCCTTGAGTTGATGACGGCCGCACTGAGCCTGTAGCGGTAGATATGTCGCTTTGCTCGGAGCTGTATCTTATGGGACCTTGTCGTGGCTCCATCGCGATGCAGGAGGCCTTCCGTCATGTTGATTGGGACTACACGAAGTCCAAAGTGGTCATGCTGGCACCACCAAATCGCGGGTAATTCATTGAAGGTTTCATGGCATGTTACCACGTTGGGGATTGAGGTGACTGAGCCGTTGCACTTGCTTCTCCAGCATTCGTTACCACAAGTCAGTCAAGAAGAATCTTGGCGTGGCAGCGTATGGTGGGGTGGCGGCCGAAGAGCTTGCAGCGTTGAGCTCTGAGCAGCTGGATAAACGGCTCGGGAAGCTCCCCCAAAGGTGCTTCCCGCTGGTACTTGCCGGCTCGCTGTGCTTCAATCCTTTCAACCAGCACAACTATCCAAACGATGGTCTTGTCATGATTGAGGAAACCCTGATGCCAGGCGAGTTTCGTCACCAGGTACGGTTTGCTTCACTGTGTCTTGCGCACTGCGGCACGTGGCTGACTTGTGTAGTTGGGACCTCACTCTGCGTCTTGCTACATTGTAAAATCGAAGGTCATTGCAGCTCCGCACTACTTGCTGCCATCTCATCCAACCGCCGTTGGTCTTACGCGCGCATTCCTGGAAGCGTGACGCTACCAGAATATCCCTTTGAGAACACAACACAAATGAAGTGTTCCTCCACAGAGACAACGCGATGTGTGTGTGGAAGAATTCATCCCCAAAAGTTAATGAGAAAGCAACACGAAATGCACCCGAGGCAGGGAAGTGCAGCGTAGCGCAATATTTGTTCCCATTTACGTGGTGCTCGCTTATCGGCACTTGCAGGGTGTTGCCGAAGTGGACACTTCACACCCAACTCTCTCCAGGCGTTTCCCAAATAAATACTACCGCTACTATGTGCCTGACAGCTAGGATCTTCATGGCGACAGTAGTCGCGGCGCTGACGGCGTGCGGAATGCTCACGAGTAAAAGAGCAAATAGCGGGTGAAGGATGTGTCCGGCTCCTTGACCATAAGGATCAATACCGCTGCCATCCCCAGCGCACCCACTGCGACCACCAACACCAGCAGGAAGCGCAGAAGCAACACGAAGAAAATCCCGTGCAGGATCCCTTTGGCCTCGCCTCGAAACGCCTCCACGGACTTGGCGGTGCTGCTTTCCTGGTGGACGAGGTCATGAAACTCCCCTGACGTTCCGCTGAACGTGCGCCGTCGCTTGCGCGCCGCCAGCAGGTTGTGGAACACCGAATGCGTCGTGGCAGCTTGGCGGGCGCTACCTGGACGGGAGTGCCTTCGCTGCGGCGTCGTAGCAAACGAATCCGACAGCGCTCTGGTCGGTGACGTGGGCGAGATGCTTCGTTCCTCGAAGGCGGTAGCAGCACCCGAAGGATTAAGCGCTTGGTCCGACATGTATCCTTGTATACACCGAGGCGAGCACGAGCCTTTCTCTTCGCGTAGACGCGTAGACTTTCTTCACACAAGGCTCGGTCTCTTCTGGAGGCTGAACGGGCCACGTAAAGGGCGGAAGATGCTGGAAACTCGTTTCGACTAGCTGGCGCAGTGACGAAGGCGGAATACGTGGGCTGCAGCGGCGGCAAGACGACTTGTTACGCGAGGTGGCGAGCACTCGCTGTGCTCTTCGACAGCACGACACCACGTTTTCGGTCCCGCACCTTTGAAGCTTGATTTCAGAATGGCTCAGCCACTTTGGGTTCCATTTCTTTACTTCGCTGGCTTGGGTTGGCTGCATACTGAACCCAAGATGATTGGGTGTTGGACACCTGTCAAAATGTCTAAATTGGAATGGTGTCTAAATTGGTGGATGATTACGCCCAGCGCTATTTTCGGTGCCGGATGATGAGTGAAGCGCGTTCCGATGGATTGCCGTCCAGCAATCTGGCAAAGGCAGATGATTTTGTTGATGCAAATGTCTGAGCATCGCGAGCTCCATCAGCTCTGGTAGTGCAGGAGAGATGTCATTCGGTGCGCTAAAGCCACTTGCTGCGTGTTGATGGTGCAAACTAGATGCTGTTTCTCGATTGAAGTTTCTGTCACAGCGGTAGTTTACTGTCAATGGTGCACATTTTCTTGTGCATAATCACTCCTACGGCGTTAACACACCTCCAGCAAGACGATTGCGAACATCGCTTTCGATTTTGTTTACCCATGCTGGTCAGTCACCAAAGCGCAAGCAAGCGGCCACACTGACGTGGCTCTGTCTATACCGTGGCGGAAGCCGTCACCTCTCGGTCGGAAGCATTGTATGGGCCGGAGCTAGAGCTTGGATGCCATCACGACCACCTTCGCCACGACGACCGTGATGTCGTCTGGCTTGAGGTTGTGGCGGAGAGAGGCCAGCACGATGTTCTCCGCAGCCTTGTCGGGGTTCTCCGCAATGACATCGACGAACGCCGCCACCTCGCCCGTCCAGTACCGTCGCCACGAGAGCACCGGCTTGCAGAAACAAACACAAAATCAAGACATGACCTCCAAATTGCCACCCACGAGCAATTCAACAACCCTCTTCCTACCGGATAATGCGGCGTTGCCTTCTTGAGGTCCGGCGCGAAGTTGTCCCACACGCCATCCGTCGCAAGTACCACGAGGTCTCCATCCTGAACATCAATCACTCCCGAATCCGCCTGCAGCGATGAGCGCCAAGGAATGTTAGGTCAGTCCGCTAATCCCTCTCTGGAAGCAATTCCGCCATACACCAAACCCCACGCATGCATACGTACGTCATTGGGGTGGTTCTCGATGGCACCGTACTGCTTAAATCGCAGAGGGATCTTCGCCAGTTGATACGGCGCTCGACCATAGTACTTTTGAGTCACAACAACAAAAGCAGCGTCAGCAATTTGCACGGCTGCCAGCTAACACCCCATGGCTTGAGCCTAGTGACCACGTACTTGGAACTTGCTCCGGAAAATGATTTCGCCTGCACGGATGACCACAAATCCCGAGTCGCCCAGGTTCGTGTACTCCAGCACAGGCTTGCCCTCCACCGACTGCTTCAGCCGCACGATGCAGGCGGTCGTGCTGCCCGCTTCCACCTCGTCATCCAGCACCGCCTGGTTGTATCCGTGCGTGAGAACCTCTAGCGTGGTCGGCGACTGGTCGCGCGCCGCTTGCTGCCTCACGAACAAACTGGCGTTACGCATCAGACTGCGCGAGATCTTGCCCGGGTCCACGCCGTTGTCGTTCCAGCCGCCCACACCGTCGGCCACGCCCACCACATCAGGCGTCAGGAAGAACGAGTCCTCGCCACACGTGGCCGGGTTGGCATTGATACCGCTGTTGTCCTTGCCCAGCGCGCAGCGCTTGCCCTTGCAGGCCGCCTTGGCGTCCAGGAAGAAGGACGCGGCGCTCGCAGCGCGGCTGCTGTCCGATGCCGCCGGCTTGCCTGCTGCGGTGCTGTAGGGATTAGAGCCGAAGTGGAAGGAGCGCTTCTGCTGCTGCAGCGGCATGGCTCCTCGGCGCAGCGACCGCTGGACCGTACTGATGGCGAGCCGACGCCCCAAGCGATGCATCCTTCCGTGCCTCTGTGGTCGCCTGCCTTCCTCCAATTGTGGCGTCGGTTTGTATCTATTTTCCAGACCTCCGCACAGCTTTTCACCCAATCAAAATCTGTTTCAAAACGAGAACCACCCGATTGGATATAAACCGGCACCATAGGCAGTGGTGGAGGAACGGGGACCATCATGGCAGTCGATATTCGGAGTCGGAGAGCCTCAAGGACACCAGCGCAGAGAACGCCGCCATGTCGTGGAGCAAGCACAAGAAGATCCTGGCGATGGCCAAGGGCTACCGCGGCCGCGCCAATTCGTGCTACCGCACGGCCATTAACCGCGTGGAGAAGGGGCTGCAGTACCAGTACCGCGATCGCAGACAGAAGAAGCGCGTAAGTCTCCCGCCCCCTTCATCTTCATGCATTTCCTGAATGAGGCCATGTGCTCTTGCTCTTCTACCGCTCTCTATGTGGAGGGAACGGGTCTTTGAGTATGCTTGCTGATTCCTTGGGCTTCCATACACGGTATTTACTCTGGCTGTTGGAATATGTGCGCTTGCGTAGGACGTCCGATCGCTGTGGATCCAGAAGATCAACGCCGGCGCGCGCCAGGAGGGGCTGACCTACTCGAAGCTCTACGGCAAGATGAACGGCTCTGGCATCGAGCTCAACCGCAAGGTGCTGGCCGACATGGCCGCCACGGAGCCCTTCAGCTTCAAGTCGGTGCTGGAAGTGGTCAAGCACATGGAGGGCGTCACCAAGGCCCTGTAAACAAGCCCAGTGGGTTGGCTCAGGAACGCTTATAGCAGCAGCTCGTTTTCTATGCCCAAGCGTAGATGCGAAGGCGATCAAAGGTGAACAGGAATCGTGTGGAGCTTTAGAAAGAGCGAGGACAATACGAGAAGAAGAGCGCACATGATGAAGAGATAGTGTTTTTATTTTGCTTTTAAGGTTATAGTGCTCTCTCTCTCTCTGCAAGTATTTTTGATTTTCGATTGCTGACTGACACGATGAGGCTCCATCTGACCCACCGCTTCGTCCACTCCATGGAAGAGGCCACCAACTGCCACATTGACGTGAAATCCACTTGACTGCATACCGGCAGACGGCAACGGCGCTCTCCCAGGGTCACTTCGGGTGTATGAGCACGTGTTGGACCTACTTAAGGATGGCCGCGACCTTCTTGTCGATCGAGCGGCCCTTCTTCACGTCCTCCTCGAGCTCAATGAGCTTCCAGATGCCGTCGATCATGGTCTGCACCAGCTCCACCTCGGAGTAGCCGATGCGCGCCTTGTTGGACACGTCGTAGACGCCGCCCGGTCCGGGAGGCGAGTGCTCGCCCTTGGAGCCACGCGCCTGCAGACCCAGCGCAGAGCACAGGTTGTAGAAGCGCTCCGACTCCTTGGACAGCTGCGGGAACTTGATCATCACGCTGGCGCGCAGACCCGTGCCCAGGTTGGACGGGCACGTGCACACGAAGCCCAGGTGGTCGTCGTACATGTACTCGCGGCCCTCTCCCTTCACAACCTTCTCCACGTCCGACACGCCGCGGCTGAAGCGGTCGAACACCTCCTGGATGTTGCCTCCGTTCTGCATGGCGATCACGCGCATGTGGTCCTCCTCGTTCACCCAGACCAGGAAGGTCTTGTTGTTGTTGTGGAAGATGCCACGTCCATCGGGCCAGTCACGGGCCGCACCGGCGTTGGTCAGCAGAGTGCCGCCGCCAGGCTTCTGGAACAGGAAGTGGTCGTCGATGAGCTGCTGCTCCTCCTGCTTGGTCATCTTGCTCAGAGGGTAGTACTTGCCCGAGAGGTCCTTGGTCAGGTTGCTCAGCGCCTTCGCCAGCACACGCTCGACCTCACGACGCTCGCCGCGGGTCGTTCCGGGGGGAAGCGCCAGGCCACGCACACTGCGGCCAGCACGGATGCGCGTCGAGATGACGTAGCTGTCCGGAATCTTGCCGTTCTTGATCTTGGACGAGTCGATGTCCGTCTTGTGCGTGTCCGTGGGCTTGTATCCGTGCCAGCCCTCAATGACCAGGTCCATGAGCTCCTTGAACGTCTGGTACGACTCCTCGTCGCCAGCCACAACGCCCACACCCAGGTGCGGCGTGTCGATGCCCGTCTGGATGGCCTGGTCCAGCGTGTACCCGCTGGCCGTCTTGCGGTCCTTGAGCTTCTCGTAGATCTCGGGCGACAGGTGCTTGGCCATCAGACTCACGTGCTTGGGAGTCAGCACGGGGTAGTTGTTGTACTTGGGCGTGGCCGCGGAGCTGCCGCCGCCGCCGGAGATGCCCAGGTCGCGCTCAATGTTTTTCAGGCGGCCCGAGATGTCCAGCAGCACCTCCGACGTGGAGCCGGCGCTCTCCGCGGGCTTTGACTGCGACAGACTGGAGGCCGCGAGGCCCAGCGTCATGGCGCCGGCGCCGGCAATGAAGCGGCCGTTCGACTTGAGCATGCGGTCTACACAAAGACACAGCGACAGCAACAACACGCAAGCGTTAAACACCCGCACGAGACGACGCCACAAGGAAGAGGAGCTCGGCGGCGACAGACACGTACTCAACATGGTGCTGGCGGAGTTGCGAGTTGCTTCTCGGAGGTTCCCGTGGCTGAGTGGCGTGAGCGGTGGCCGGTCACTTCGAAAATGCAGGACGCATGCCAGTTCGGGGGCAGGGCGGCAAGGGGGGAGCAGCCATGGGAAACGAGGGGCGGACAGCCACCGAGCAGCTCAGCCAGAAGATCTCATTCGGCGGCCTCTTCCTGTTGAGGATCCGCTTGGCGACGCTTCAAAGATTCGCAAGGCTTTCGCCGGGAGTAATGTGGCAGGGACGTCCACACCACACTAATCTCGGCGTTTTCGTCGTTACTTCAAGGTGTGGACCGTCAGAAATTGCATTAGTGTCCGACTGATAACGCCCACTTCACGCCGCCCAGCAGTCCGATGAAGAGCCTCTATACTTTCATGCGTCACTTCAAACCGATCAGAGGTCGTGAACATCTGCTCACAGCGTTCGAATATTTTGCAAGAGGCACGCACCAAAACAGGTGGAGCTCTCCGCGAGGATACTCCTTCCCCGTGAAGAGGCCCGGACCACCCACCGCCCCTGATCCGACGCACGCCATCTCGCGAACTGGGATTGCGGCGCTAGAGAAGCTGCGGCGGTGGCCTCGTTTCAGATCGACCCCCCACTTTCTTGCTTCACGGAGCCCAGACCGCCGGTAGTTTGCGGCCCAAGGGACAACGCCCAGCTTCAGCTTCATTGGAGCCCGTGCTGACTTGATGGTGCCACCTCTGGAGTTGGAACGGAGCATGCGACAGCCGACAGCAACGTCAACTTGCTGGCCCCATGAAGTCGGGACTGTCCGGATGGAGCATTTTGCAACCAGCAATCCACCGCACAACGCTCGTTGGGGCCTCTTTGCTTGTGTCCTGCTGATAAATCAGTTTGCAGAAGCAGTGTCCATGGATGCAACCCACACAGGTAGGCAGCAGGGCAGAAGGGTATCGATCTGCACGCCCCCAATCTGGACATCTCTGCTGGTCTCATGAAGATTGCGGTCTTCCAGCGTGGCGTCCGAGCTGCTCCCAACCAACGATCCGACCCCGCGCACAGTGAAAGAGATGCTCGCATCGGTTTGAATTGTCCTCATTACTCAAATAAGAATGGTTTTGTGTATGTGGTGATGAAGATGACGACGAACGCTGGCAGCTTGAACCTATAAACCAACCTCCTGCAGCTCCTCTCGCCTCTGCTGCCTTGCCGCCCTCTTGCTTCTTTCCGACTGAAAGCCGCACGTCCTCCTCCAAAGCGTGGCGCTCCCCGACTGGCTCCATGTCATCTCTCTCTACCTAAAAGGCGCAGCAGGCGACAATCGCGAGCTTATGCGCCGCCCTTGCCGCGGAAAGCGCGAACACCGCGACCCATGCCGCTGGGGCCTCCCCGGCCTCCACCCATCATGCCACGCATGCCCTGGCCGCCCATGGCAGCGCTCATAGGAGCGCCGCCACCTCCACCCTGCTGCGGCTGCTCCGACTTTGGGTTGCGCACGGTCTCGTCCACCGACAGGATGAGGCAGGCTGCCTCCGTGGCCGCCGCGATCGAGTTGATCTTGTTGGCTGCAGGCTCCCAAACGTGCGACTCGTAGGTGTCACAGATCCCGCCCGAGCTGATGTCGACGCCGAACCATTTGCCCTCCTCGGGGTCCTTGAAGTGCTTCTGACGCAGGCGGTTCAGGATGTCCGTGGCGTCGTGGCCGGCATTCTCAGCGATCTGGCGCGGGATGATCTCGAAGGCCTTGGCGTAGGCGTTGACCAGCAACTGCGCCTTGCCCTCAATAGTGCGCGCGTACTGGCGCAGGTGACGCGAGACCTCCATCTCCACGGCACCGCCGCCAGCCACCACCGTCGACGACGCCACGGCGCGCTTCACAACCATGAGAGCGTCGTGTACAGATCGGTGCGCCTCCTCAATAAACTGCTCAGCGCCGCCACGCAACACGATGGTGGCGCTCTTGGCTTCCGCGCACTGCATGAAAATGTTGTAGCGCTCGTTGCCGACCTGGCGCTCCTCGAAGCGACCGCACGAGCCCAGCACCGACGGGTTCATGTCGTGCACCGAGGTCTGCACCACGCCGCCCGTGGCGCGCAGGGTACGCTCCATGTCGTCCTGAGCCACACGACCGGCGCAGAAAAGCCCGCGATCGGCGAAGTACTGCGTGGCCAGGTCGCCCACAGGCAGCTTGGACAGGATGATCTGCGCGCCGCTCTTCACGCACAGCTCCAGCTTCTCATAGATAATGTTCCACTCCGCGTCCACGATGGACTGGTACTTGGACGGGTCGTCCAGACGCACCTCGGCGTTTTCCTTCTCGGACTTGAGCTCAAGCTCCACGTTCAACAGCAGGATCTTGGGGTTCACGAAGGTCTTGGGCTGCTGCTCGAAGCCGGCGTACGAAAACGTCTTCTTGAACGCCACGCCCTTCACGAGGAACGAGTCCGTCACGGATCCGCCCGGCACCTTCTTGATGCCCACCATGGCGATGTCCAGACCCTCGTCCAGGCTCAGCACGGCATCCACGATCTGGGGATCCACGCACAGACAGAGCGTTAGCACAGCCACACACACGATAGCTGCCTTGCAAAGTGAAACAGCGATAGAATCAAGCACGCACCATGGGGGAGAAGAAGTGCTTGTGGCGAGAAATGAGCTTCGAGTTGAGCGCCGTGCCGCTAACACGCTCCAGCATCTGGCGACGGCCAACTTCGTCGGAATCGGCCACGCGGATCTGGATCTCCTTGACCTTCTCCACAGCAAGCTGGCCGGCCTTACGGTAGCTCTGCAAGTTCAGAAGAAACTGTTGTTAGAAGAGCTGTCTTCCCCCTCAAACTGACAGCAGCAGCCAGGCGACGGCTGGGCTTGAAGGAAGAAGAAGAAAGCTGGGCT
>MBAC02004562.1:0-12432 GCA_001712635.2 Nothophytophthora sp. Chile5
TGATCTGAGCCGAAGCACGTCAAAGCGAAACCCAGTGGACGTCTACCAATTTGAAATGATGGCTTATTCACAGTTTCGTGCATTTAATGCAATGAATTAGCCTCCGAAAGATTGGGAGCTTCCGCTTAGACATACCTCTGTGGCTCCTCCTGCTTCATGGGAGCTGACGGCGGTGGCGTCATGGATCCAGAGACCAAGATATCCATAGCTTCGTGGCCGCTTTCTGGTGGAGCGGTGACACGTCGCCGTAGATTTCCTTCGTTGTCGATGAACGTGTTGGTCCGGGACGGCGACTGCGCCGTGTTCTTCTCCGTCACGTCCACTAGATCTCTGAACTCGAGCTCCACTTGATGTTGCATCTCGTGCAGTTGCGTCAACCGTCGGGCCGAGCGACTATCGGCGTCTTTGAGCCACTGTTGCTTCTGTAGTTTGGCTTGGAACTTGAGCGCGGCGTTGGCCTCGCGCTTCTGCGCGGCTTCCTGCACGAACTGCATCGTGGCTCGCCGTCCTTGGTGCACGTCCTGCGCTCGAGACTCCAGTGAAGTGTGCGCCTGTTCGTCCAGCGAAAAGGCCAGCGCTTTGCCGATGGAGACGCCGCGTAAGATCATGCGGCGTGTCACGCGGTCCGAGCGACGTGGCACGCCGTCAGCGTCCAGATACTCGGCCTTCCGATCCAACCCTTGCGCTAGGGAGGAGGAGGATGCGGAGGACACGAACGGAGACTTGAGCTCCACGTACAGCGGCATGGCTAGGCGAATTGACAAGTCTCGGGCTGGAAGACTGAGGTTTGTAGAACAGGATGCGTTGATAGCATTAGGGTGCGACAGGAGATAAGGAGCTATCAATAGGCAGCGAGCATGTGGGCTTTGGGACCTTATCTATGGAAGAAGAGAGGACGGGACCTCCGCCCTTGGCATTGCTGGCTGCTTTAATCCTGACGGTTCTGATGCGACGGACGTTGTCCACAAGCGACCCAAAGTGTAGCCATGTTGCTGG
This sequence comes from Nothophytophthora sp. Chile5, assembly GCA_001712635.2. Classification (NCBI taxonomy): domain Eukaryota; phylum Oomycota; class Peronosporomycetes; order Peronosporales; family Peronosporaceae; genus Nothophytophthora; species Nothophytophthora sp. Chile5. The sequence continues at coordinate 997 of MBAC02004562.1, forward strand.
AATGTAGCCATGAGTCCGTTGCACTATTTTAATACATCAACTGCTGTGTTCCTCGGCCTGGAAAGATGCGCAGTTGACGGCCGAGGCCGACATCCAATGCTCGCCGACTTCCTTCATGTCACCTGCTCTGCCCAGCCTCGACACGAAGGCTGCAACGCATGGATGCATGCATCAATCCCTCCAGGTTGAAGTGGCCCGAAGGATTCCAAATAGATTGCTAGATTGGGGATTATGGGCGAATGAACCCAATATTGTCGGAGCGAAAAATAAAAATATATCGAACCGCTGCAATTTCGTGAAATTACAAAAAGCGAACAATAAGTGTGTGGCCAGTGTGTCTCTCCGTCGGAAACGGGAGGGGGGAGGCGGGTCATCTCTCCGCAATGCCCTTATTTATTGTGCCAATTCGCTCACAATTCATTTCGAAACGAAACGCAAAACCCACCGCCTCTTCCCGCCCACATTACAAAACTGCAATAACCAGCAGCGACGATGGCGACGCCCACCAACGCCGAGATCTGCCGCTTCTTCTTCGAGCCTGTGCCGGACTCGGGCGAGGCTCCGCCGTCCCCGTCGCCTTCTTCGCCGTCCGCCGACGCCTCCGACTCCAAGAAGAAGCCCAGGAAGAGGCGCGCGGGTCTGGGCGGCGCCAACCGCCATCGCTGCCGCGTGTGCCACAACGTGTATACTCAGAGCGCCAGCACGGGGTATACAAACCTCATGACGCACTTGCGGATCAAACACCCGGACTGGCCGGATATCCTGCAGTCCCAGCCACTGGACGACACGGGCGTCCGCAAGGCCATTGAGCCCGCGGCGGCGGCGCGGATCCGCGGCCCAAGCACTGGAGCGCCCAAGTTCTCGACCCCTGGCCGCAAACGCGGCCCTGTATACGCGCACTTCGATGACGCGCCGGCGTCACCCGGCCATCCAGGGCAGAAGCGCATGCGCTGTCACTACTGCCACGGCGACACGCCGCAGTTCAGCGGGAAACTCAAGCGCCACCTGCTGACGCAGTGCCCCAACGCACCGGAACCCGTGAAGCTCGCGCTCTCGGAGTCGCTGGACCACAATCAGAATCAGAATCAGAACACCATCGTCACGAAGATGGAGACGAAGAAGAACGTGTTGGCTCTGCCGCCTCGACAAGCCGCGGCTTTGAGAGCTGGAGCAGCCGCCGCCGCGAAACCGTCGAAGATGGAGGTCCGGGAGCAGCAGAAGACGCTCCGCAGCTTCGAGGAGCAGCTCACGACCGCGTTGGTGGCCAGTGACGCGCCGTGGAGCCTCCTGGACAGCGAATCCTTCCGCAAAGCCATGCTGACGCTGCGGCCCGCGGGCTTCCCAGCTCTTGGAGCGCCCGGCTCAGCTCCGTTCCCGGTGACGGCGACGCATGCGCGGACTGAAGTGGTGGATCGGCTGGCGCAGGAATACGACCGCGACTGCCACAATGCCCTGTCTACGTCCCGGTGCGTCACGCTGGTGGTGCGTGATGACGACAGCGCGTCATCATCACTGAAAACGACGACACGGACGTATCTGGCACTGGACGAGACTCGACGGGCGTTTGTGTTGGCGGAGCGTGGCGACGACGCGTCATCCGATGACGCGCCCCATGTGACGGAGCTGCTCGCCGTGTTTGCAGTTGTGCCCGTCACCAATGCCAAGTGGCTCTTGTGCGCGTCGACGACAGGCGGATACACAACGGCGCGTCACCAATTGTTGCGAGCTGGCAAGGAAGCTGGCGCGTCATCGTCGACATGGCCGGGAGGCGAAGACGCCACGTCGACGACGTCAGCAGCCAGGCCGTTTACCCTCATGGGCGCCTGCATGACGCAGCAGTCGAGTCTGCTGCTGCGAGAGCTCGCGAGCAACTGTGAAGCGTTGGAGGTGGCCCTCGTCAACGCGCTTGCCCTTGCCGACGCCATGCGCGCCATCCCCTCTTTCCGTCGACGCGTGCTGCGTCACGTGCGATCCGGTGACGATGTCGCGGACGCCCACGACGACCAGAACGAAGACGACAAGAGCGGGTCGTTATCGGCGTCCTCGGCCTCGTGGCGGTCGGTGGCCATGGCGGTCAAGCAGGCGACGCGCTTGGAGCCGTTCTTGCGAATGGCGCTGGCCCAGGAGAAGCAAACGACAGCCACGTCGACGTCGTCATCGCTGCTGCGTCAACTGGTGTACATGGACGGCGATGACGCGGCCTGGAGTGCCCTGCGACAGGTTGACGAGCTGCTGACACCACTGCACTTCGTGGCGGCACTCAGCGAGCTGTCGACCACCACGACAGGCCAGGTACTGGCGCTCTGGATCTGGCTGTTCGGCGTGGCTTCGCGCTCGTCATTGCTGGACGCCGACTCCTTCATGACCGCCTTCCTGCGACGCGTGCAGTGCTACGGCGAGGACCACTTCGTGGCGTGTTTGGCGCTGGACCCCCGCGTCCACGGCGCCGGACTCAGTGCCACGGGTCTGCGACGGGCTCGAGGCGTGGCGGTCCGGGTGGCCGCGAAGCTGCTGCCTGAGCTGGACGAGACCAGCTTCGTGCGGTCGTACAACGACTACATGAAGCAGCAGGGCGACTTCGGCGAGCCTGGCAGCTGGAACGCCGCCAACACGACCAGTCCGCGGCAGTTCTGGGACGACTACGAAGGCGATCCGCTGCATTCCCAGCTCGCTGCCGTGGCGAAGACGCTGTGCGCCTTCGTGCCGATGACGCAGTCAATGGAGTCGCATTGGGCAGCGCATGTCTCTGGCCAGTTGAGTGATGACGTCGTAGCGTCGACGCCGGATGCGACGACGAAGAAGCAGCACGAGAAGCTCAGCAAGATCCGCAATGCGGTCTCGACAGACCCGCGAGCCAAGGCGAAAGCCGTCGGGGCCATGTTTGAGACGCTGCTGGATGTGGACAACGCCTTGTCGGTCGACGCGATGCTGCGTCTTGGACCAGCGGAAGGCGACGCGGGCGACGTGGCCTCGCGTCACGGAAGCAGCAGTCGTGATCTGTCGGTACACGCCGTGCTCCAGACCTTCCCGGACGGCTTGGAGGAGGATGCAGCGGCTCTGAGCGCGCCTTCGACGACGCTGGACGCCTCCTGGTTCGACGTGAGTCCTGCGGGGCTCGAGAAGATCCAGAGCGCCATGAAGAGCTACTTGAGCGTCGCGGGGAAGTAGGAAACAGCTCCATGTTGGTTATGAATGCTGCATATTCATTATAGCAGGAAGTAACACCAGTCAATCTGTCAGTTAGTATCCGGATATGTTTCCAAATATAATATGTAGCAGGTCGTATCTTGAAGCGGCGCGGCAAACGGCGGCGACCTATCGTCGAAGCCGCTCGACGAGACTGGAGCAGTTCCTCCTCGCTCCTGCCGTTCGTATACAAGAGAGGAGACGGCGGCATGGGCCAAGCCGCGAGCTCCTGCCGCAGCTGTGCGTCTCGGTGTTGCGAGCCTCGATGGCGTCCCGCCGTGACGCCCGAAGACTCCGCCGTCAAGTGGAAACAGCCGCTGGTGGTCGAAGACGAGAGCTGGAAGCGATGGAGCTCCTACAACCTCATCCACCACCCGTCAGTCGCTTCAGAGGCCGGAGCAACACGGGAATCCACGCAGTACACGCCGCCCAGCTACGTGAGTTCGAGTCTCCAGTCCGCCGAAGCCGTCTGGGACCTGTGAGCTGCTGTTGAACACAAGCCAAGAAGCCGCTTCGTCATCCGTGAAGCGGAGCGGCAACGTGCATGAAGCGGGTATTTAAGCTGCCGATTACGAGAGGAGACCCCCCATTGCTGAGCAAACACGAAGTCTTCCTTTCTCTTCTTCCTGATGGAGCTTTGCTGCTTCTTAACGCCTCATTTGCTCTTCCGACTGCGCGGTTTCTTCGATCGACGACGAGAAGACGAGTTGGTTCCAGTGCTGTTACGAGTCTCCACGCCCTCTTCCTTCGTCGGCACTACAGCCTCCTCCTCCTGCTCCTGCTCCTCGTCCGTGTCGTTGCTGCCTCGGAAGCTGGACGGCGACGTGGAGGCCAAGAAGGAGCCCGAGGGTAGATCTGCTCGGTCCAACTCGTCGCGGAAGAGCTGCGTTTCGTTGCCTCGCGTCACGTCCAGCGACGCGTACGAGTCCTCCGTGGATATCGTGGACTCTCTCACCAATCGAGCAGCGTCTGTCTCGTCCTCTTCTTCTTCTACGGCGTCTTCGTCCTCGCTCTGGAGCTCTTCGTCCTCCTCCATTATCTCCACCGTCTCCTTCGCCACAGCTCGCACTGTGTTTCGATCGTTGAGGTCCCAGATCAGCGCCACTTGGTCCGCATCTCCCTCTTCTCTGTCCTCCTCGACCCCCTCTCCTTGCTCCGAGCTCATGGACATGTCGGCTTCGTCCTGGAGCTCCTGCTGCCGTCGTTGGCGCCACGCCTCGTCCTCCGTCGTGGTGGTCTCCACCTCCTGCTCCTTGTCTCCTCCGCCGAGCAGCTTGTCCTCTAGGGCGCCGTCCAGGAGCTCGTCCACGCTCCGCTCGCGCTTCGAGCAGCAGCAGCACGAGCTGCAGACTCCTCCCATCGCTGCTGCTGGTTAATCCGGTCAGATGGAGATCCGACGGCCTTTCAGACAGGATTCGGGCGGCGCTTGAGCGCTCGACAAGAGCAGAAAGGAGGGCAAACGCGTGTATTTCAGGTCAATTAGCATCAAAGTCATCGGCAGAGCTCAGGAGAAGTACTTGAGCTTCTTGGTGGGGGAGTCCACGTTCTCCAGCACCACCTTGGGCTTGCGGCTCTTGGGCGGCAGCTTGTGCTTCCAGAGCGTGCAGTTGGCCAGGTACTTGGGGCACTTGTCGTGGCGGTTCGTGCCTCGGCACTTTTCGTTGCCCGTCTTGGCGAAGCCCTCGCACCACGTCCACTGGTAGTGCTCGCAGCTCTTGACCTTGCAGCCTTCGAACCGCGTGGGGACCACACGCACGATCACCGGAGCCACGTCTTCCATGAGCTGGCGCTCCAACGCGGACGGCGAGAAGGCCTGGCCCTGACTGGCGCACAGCGCTTGGTGCGCTCGACGCTTGGCTTCCGTGCAGCGGTTGCAGATCTGGAACGAGTGCATGAAGCGCTCCAGGTCCAAGACCCCCACGCCGTTGAGATCCAGGAGTTGGAACAGCGTCTGTGCATCTGGAGCCACGACACCAGCAGCTCCGGAGCTCCCGCAACAGCCGGAGCTTTCGGTCGAGCTGCTGGCGGCTCCGGAGCCTTCCTCCTTCACCTGATGGTGCAGCAAGAGCTGCTGGAAGCCCGGCAGTGTCAATAGCTTACTCGTTGGGTCGCAGAACTGGTGGAAGATCTGCACGAGCTTGAAGTCGGCAATGTCCGGCGTGATGGTGAAGCGGGTGCTCGCTTTGCCAGTCGTCGCCGTTGTCGATTGAGGCAGCACGGACGTCGCCGAGGCAGCTCGAGCCACCGCAAGCCGTGGTTTGATGGTGGCTGCGGTCTTGATCACCACATTGGGAGGCATTGAGCCGGCGCGACGTTGCAAGGGAGCGATGGGCACTCCGAAGGTCGCGTTCATCTTGCGCATGGTGCTGTTCACGGCGGCGGCCGAGTTCACCAACGCCATAGCCGCCGCGATCTGAGCGTTCGGTTGGGTCTGTTGGTCCACGAAGCCTGGGAAGAACGTGGCTTTGGTGAGAGGCGAGAGGGCGTCCGGATTCAAGAAGAATGGCTGCAGATGCTGCTGGTGACTGTCCAAGAACTGGTTGGCTGCGGCCGCGTAGCCCGACGGCGAGAAGTAGTCGAAGGCTGGAGCGCTGTCGACCGGATTGGTGACTGGAGTTGAGGGTGCAGCGTTGCTGGTGGAGGCGGCGGCGGAAGTCGAGGACATGGCGGTGAAGGGGAACAAGGGCGTGGTCGCGAACATGGCATGACTGGTCGGCATCAACAGGTTCATCGAAACCGGCACGTTGCCGTTGTTAGCGGCCCCCATGAGGTCAAAGCTGGACTGTTGGGCGGCCAAGAAGCTCTGCGAGTTGTCGTAGATTGAGTTGAAGAGACTCATGGCGTCGGGGATGTCCTGGTCGTTGACACGACTCCCCGAGTCTCCGATTAGCGGTTGAGTCAGTGAAGCAGGCAGTTGCATTGCCATTGTGAGCGGAGAAGGAGCCAGCACACTGCTGTGGAGCTGCGGCATGGCGTCGTCCAGCCCACGCAAGGGAGAGAGCGCCTCGGAGTTCGTGGAGGTCGTGGAGACCTTGGAAGGCGAGTCCACCATAGCGGAGAGCTCGGCGTCCGTGAACACTGGCAGATCGTAGCCATCGTCTTCCGAGAGGTCGAAGGGCTCACCGTCTTCGCCTTGCTCCTCGTCCTCTTCCTCGATCTGCTGATACTGCTCGTCTTCTTCGTCGCCTTCCTCGTCTTCTTCGTCGTCGTCGTCCTCTTGCAGGTCGAAAGCAGCGGGGACCGTCTGACTAATTCGTCTTTTGCCACGTGGTGAGGTAGTGAAGCCTGGTTGATAGACGCAAGTCGTGGAAAGCAGGGCGAAGCGTGCAGGCAGCGTGGCTGTGGGCGTCTTGGCATCTTCATACTGAGCCAACCAGTCGCCTTCCTTGTGTACCAGCTCTTCATGGGAGCTGTTGGCCATTTTGGTGTCCAGATGCAGCGTCTGTTTGAGCACAGAAGGCTCCGCTTTCACGCGAACTTGCGGTTGTTCGGCGTCATTATCAGGCTGTTCGTGACGCTCGTGAGGCTCCGGCTGCTCCTGTTTGCGCTGCGGACTGAGCGGCTCCAAGTCCGCGGCGCTGAGCAGCTCGTGGGCCTCGTCGTCCTGTCCATCGGTGCCGGTCGTGAGGTCCCAGAGATCTGAAAGGCAGTCGAAACAGAGCTCAGAATTTAGAAACTATCTCCGAGAGCTTGAATGGCAGGAGGCGCGTGGGTTTACCGTCCACTTCCTCGTCGTTGTTGGTGGAGAAGAAGGCGTCGAAGTTGAGCAGATCCGTGTCCATGTCCTGCATCGTGACCAGCTCCATCGCGCGGACCGACAAGAGCGATGCCGGCGTCGAGGCCAGTTGGGTTTTGAAGCAGCGTCAGCGTGACTTGGACGTCGTCAGCGGCGGTCAGGCCTCTCAAACGCTAGTGAAGGAAGACAAGCAAGCTATTCATGGCGTCGGAGACCACGTGCGCCTGCCACGACGGCCACAAATAGCCGACGCCTTGAAGGCTGGCAGATCCGAGTCTTATCTGGTTTTGTGAGCCATATCCTAACCATCAATGCAAAGCCAAGCCAGGTGCTATATTTGCAGTGGAGGGAAATAGCACGCTATTTTTGCAGGGGGAACGTTCAGCGCCGGACCGAAATACCGTTGAAGGTTGGAGGGAGCCACCGTTCTCAGTCGGCTTGTTTTGGTGGAATGAACGTCATTTCGTTTAGCAACAACGCCGCCGTGAAGGATGTAGCCATTGCACTTGCACTGCAAATTGCAGCGGACTGCAAAATCAGGCGGCGAATTTTGCACACGTAGCCAGCTATCCAGCGCATGCACATGCCTTTTGGAGAGGTGAGAGCTGCCAACGAGGCGAAATATCGAATTGAATTTTTGCAAACCAGAGTGATCACGTGGGTTGGATTCGGTAATGAGGTCATAGCACGCTCCGAGAACGCGAGAGTGGAACTCCGCGTTTAAAAACTGTGCAGCCGAAAAAACACAGGATATTCGTTCTGAGAGGGTCGCCGGATTGCCCTTCACTGCGATTTACTAAGATGCAACTTGAAGCAAACCGTAGAAATGTTTCGGACATGGGATTCTACAGGGCGTAGCCACCTCCATCCCCCCGCGTTGGATGTGCTTCCGTCGGGCAGTGTTCGTGTGTCTCCGACGAACGCCTCTCTGACCCCAGCGCTTGAGAATCCACCGGCTGCATGCATTGCATCAACTCCCCGATTGCCGCCCCCACCGAAAGTGCGGCGCAGGATCAACTGAGGGGCGGCTGACCTTGGCCAAGATCACGAGTGAGGAAGTGACCAAGCATTTTCTCGGCACAAAAAGATTGCAGCAGCAGCGAGCGTTCAGAGAGGTGTCCTCTATGGCTTCCCCGATGCCCGATACACGCTCTCTATACATACATCACGCAGCAGCGGTGGTGGCGGCTGAGCCGTATCGTAATCCTCCCAGTCAGAACGACGCCCTGAACTTGCATGATGTCGCTTGGCCCAACATGCTTTGCGTTTATGACGGAATGTCGTTCGGAAATGCAAAGGCGCTTTGGCTATTTTATCGCTGCAAGATGCGAGGTGGAGCCCATTAGGCTGCGTGGATCGCGCGGTGTGATATGTGAGACAGCGCATAAGTGGGAGGATGCCTCGCGCTTCAGGATAATGCGGTGGACCTTATTGTGTTAGCCCGCGCTTCCCCGAAAAATCCACATCTTACCTGCTGCCGGAAAATCTGTATATTTGGATATTGTGAAACTCGATATGCCTTGTTCAACCGATCGCAGCGTCAATTGGTGATCGCCTAAAGACCCGAATTTCTCCCTCCAAATAGTCAAATACTTGTCAAATTACATTGATACGATGCACACAGGTGCATTCTGCATCGCAGCATGTGAGATTGGATTGATGTTTTTTCAGAAAGGGGCGTCTTTGGGTGGACTACGGATGGATATTTAGATAATCGACTAAAATCCCCGTTCGCCTCGGAGGGCGGAGGATCCTCCAGCGTCTCGTCAAGCCCTGCGCCGTTGCAGTGGAGGGCGATGCAATTGTAGTCAACACTCTATCAGGTCGCCCCCATGCTCACAGTTGACCCTGCATCGGCTCGTGCTCATAGTAATGGCTCCGAGCCGACTTAACTGACCACGAGCGTCCTGCTCTGGCTGCCTCACAACAGTTTTTGCCCCCAACTGAGCAACAGCCATGAGTCAGAACGCCAGCCTCGCCAATGCACAGGTCCCGCAGGAGCTGCGGTGCACCTACCGCTCGAAGCCCTGCCCGAATGAGCGGGCTCGCAAGCGCAATGGCTCATTGCACATGCTGTGCCAAGAGCACCGCCTCAAGGCCAACAAGACCCAGCGAGACATGCAGCGCCGGCTGCGCGAGCAGCGTCGACAGCAGCAGCTCAACAACCAGCTTTGGAGTCCCGTGACCATTCAGCGGATGGACCGAGTGCTCCTTGAGGACATGCCGGAGCTGGACACGGACGACGATCTGGACTGGTGGGCGACGGCGGAGCCACTCGACGGGCCTGTGGAGCTGCGGCCGGAGGACATCGAAGCGCTGTTGGAGCTGTGGGACACCACGATGCACGTGTGAGCGAACGCGAGCCAAGGCAAGCAGCCCAAGAAGCAGCGGCGAGGAGCTGAGTCTGTCCAGTTATGACCATCGAAGTGCTTCAATGGCGCCCCAAGCTATTCGCGCGCCACCACATCAAACACGTAGGACCGACATCATGAAGCGGCAAAATGCAGACCGCATCTCCGCAAAGCCACAGCGATAGAAGCAGTGGCAATCCCAGGTTGGGGAGGCAAGTATCCCGGCCTCTATTAGGTACTCGTACATTTTAACTTCCAGTATAGAAAACACAAAACTTAGCAGGAATGAACTGAACTACATCCATTCAAGTAGACGCACGCAAAGCTTTTGCACGCACTAATAGCCTTCCGCGTCTTCACATTTCCAGATGCGCGTTTCCTTCACCTTGCAGTCCGGGCCACTCGGGATTATCGAAACAAGGAGGTCGCTTCGTCGTGACAAGTCATCATCACCGCGGAAATTCAACCCTGGGAAAAGTCGACAGCTTTCGTGGAACAGCAGAGACGCCAAGTCATCGCTCACTCCTCAGAATGGAGCGCGTATCGAGGCTGGCGGCGACTGGGTCACCACCGCCGCTGCGATGGCTACAGCGAACGCAGCAGCAGTTCCAAACGCAGCAGCAGCAGCTCCTGCACCAGCAGAACAAAGAGACGCAGCAACTGAGATGGCTCCACATGGGACAGCAGCACCACCTCTCGCTCCAGCACCAGCAGATGAACACGGCCATGGATCGACGTCGACGGAGACTGCAAGAGCTACTGCATCGCCAAAAGCTTGACTGCAAACGATTGCAACACTTGCAAAGGGATAAACAGCAGCAACTCAAGCGCACCCAGCAACAGTTTCTCGTGCAAAAGCTCCCCCAAAGTATGCTATGACACAACCGCAAAGGCATTTGTTTAGGCGTATGAACGTGAGCGATTCATTTAATCTGTGCAAATTCGGAAAACTCATGCAAAGCACGCGCTCCTATATAAGTCTATCGGCTAACCGGTCTTTGCTACAGCGTCACGGTGTGCTCGTAGAAGCTCTCGCTCTTCACATTCCACATGCCGCCTTCGTAGGCAGCAACACCGGAGATGCCAACGTCGTCCGGACTGATTGACAATTCGCAGAGCGGGATCGCGTCCTCGTGGCCTGCAGGCAAGAGCTGGGACACGTTGCCCGCGTCGAACAGCAGCATTTCGAGGATCTCCACTTCCTCAAGATCGAAGCCATTCCGCAACGCGATGGCGTCGATAGGCTCTGCTGTGCTTTGCGGAGACTCCGTACTCCATCTCGCACGTTTGGCAGACAAAATATTACCACGCGGGGTCAGCGGAGCGTCGTCGTCCAGCCGCCGTTCGAGAGCGAGCTGGTTTCTCTTGCGCTTGTGCAGTCGCTGCTGGTTCGCGTTGGCCTTGCGCCGATGAAAGTCACACAGCTGGTGCAGCGTGCCGTCCAGTTTGAAGGCGCGCGGCTCCTCGCAGTGTTTGCTTCGGTACGCGCACTGCATATCGCGGGGCAGCACAATCTGGGCCACAGGAGCCATGGGTTTTCCGTTCGCAAGCGGGAAGGCAATTCGATGTGCTCCAGATGAGGAAATTTCGAGAATGACGGCTAACCAAAAGAGTGCCCAGGGAGCTCGTTTCTCACGAACTTCGCGTCGACGGTTCACGGCGCCAAGTGACTCCACGATGGGGATGCGTTCGAGTACTATTTCTTCCCGCCTCATCTGCCGAATCGTCCATTCCTTGTATTCAAGTGAAGACCGTCTGTCTGCCGACGATCCAAGGAAGTGGCTATGCACACAGTCTCAGAATGAGGGAGTGAAAGCGATCGACAGAGGCGGGCCCAGCGCCGAGCATTCTGGCGAGCCGAGCCATGCCTCAACGCGATCTTAGAAATGTGTTTTCGCAGGAGCGCAGCGAAGCAAAGTAACAACAGGCGAGGTGACATCGATCCTTTTCAATTTTCCCATCCCTGAGGATAAATCATCCCCTACAAAAAGCAAGCTTTTTCAAGTGCGCCCGATACAAGTCTGTGGGCGTATCCTCTTCCCACAGTATACGTAGGTTGCATGCGAAGGATCCACGCCAGGACCGTCACGCCATCGCGGAGTCAGGAATTCAAGGTTGACAATCCTCTTGTCTGGCGAGATGGAAGAAAGTCGATGGTCTCCC
>MBAC02004563.1:0-26627 GCA_001712635.2 Nothophytophthora sp. Chile5
CAACACGCCCGAGACCAAGGCGGCCACGCAGCAGCTGTTCCTGACGCTGCAGTCGATCGTGGACTTCTTCGCCAGCGACGACGGCCGCCGCATCATCTCAAGCACCGGCGAGTGTCTCACGGGTGTGAACGAGATGGCAGCGTCGCCGGAGGCTTCCATCTTCCTGGCGGAGCTGGCCACAAACATTGTGCACACGCTCGAGAGCGAGGAACTGCGTCGTGAAACTGCCCAGCAGGAGGAAACAGCGCAGGTGAAGAAGGAGGAGAAACACGAGCACGAAGAGGAAGCGGACCATGAAGCAGAAGAGAAAGACCCGCCCCTCTCGCCGACGTCCTCCATGGCTGACACGCGCTGGAGCTTCGAGACGGAGTCCATGCTGTCCGAGGCACCGGGCACGCCCATGACGGCTATGTACACGCCCCGCGCGTCGACGTCGACGGCGTCACCATCGCCATCGCCTCAGCTAGCGTCATATCCAAGACGCCGAGCGTCGGTGTCGTCGCCTGCTGAGAAAAGCAGCGGCTTCCGATCGGCGCGCATTGAGAAGGAGGTGCTGCTGAAGATGGGAGTGGATCCGTCGATGCTCAGCGAGATCCAGCGGGTGCTGGATGTCATCGCCGCGGACGAGGAGGAGAAGGAGCGCGTGGAGATGCAGCGCCAACGGGAAGAAGCCGAGTATGTGGCGAGTTTGGTGGTGCCGGAGCCAGCCGAGGGCGAGGAGGAGGCACCAGCCGCTGAGATCGGGATCGCTCATGCTTTCGGCCTTGAAGAGGACGAGGAAAAGGACGGGGAGGTGACAGATGGTGACGACGAAGCGCAGCCTCGCGCAGCTGTGTTGCTGCCCGAGTGGCACGAAGAGCCATTGCGTGAGGCGCTTCGTCGTCGCCACGCACACGCTGAAGCTGCGAGTGGACAACGCGACGTGGCGGAGCGGCAGGCGCGTGAGATGGCGGCGGTGCTGGCTCAACGTCACGTGCAGCACGGCAATCTGGAGCCCATGGACGTCGCGGCCTGTCGCGTCATTGCGCAGATGATCGTCTACGGCGTGGGCCTGTTGCTGCTGCTGTCTGGCTACGTGCTCACACGCAACCTCTTCGAGTAAGAACGTCGCGCGTCTGCTTCCTCTATTATTATATAACACGCAATGGTGTGCCCCGCGTCCTTGAGTCTCCCTCCGCCTCTCCTCTCTCTGACTCCTTCGCAACACTGTGCTATCCATGATGTGCGCTGAATCTTGAGTCGGGACTTGTGACGGTCTGATCCATGGCTGCAATGGCGTCCAGTACCTCGCGCACGGGCTCGAAGCGTTGGTCGAGTTCGCGCTGGATGTCGGCGGCCGAATGGCCCATGCGCGTCCAGATGCGGACCTGCCGGAAGTAATCGTCGTAGATCTCGGCGGCGCAAACCGGATGGAACTGCTGGCCGGCTTGGTCCGCCAGCTCGTCCAGGTGCTCCAGGCCGAATGGCTGATTGATGAGCACGCAACAGCGACGCGGGTCTGACAGGCCGTTTCCAGACGTCAGCGTCGCGTGCAACGCATTGATCGTCGCCGCCGTCGTCGGGTGATACAGTACCCGCGGCAGCTTCGTCGGCTTTCTGCTGTCGTTCTTCGCCGCCTTCTCCTTGTCCTTGACCGTGTCCTTCCCCTTGTCCTGCGCAGACACGCCGCTCTCTGCAGTGGCTTTGCTGTCATCCTGAGTCGCGCTCTCAGCATCGGCAGTTGACTCGCCATCTCTATCGCCTTCCTTGGGAGTCCAAAGCGCAGCCGCGAGTGCCAGTTCCTGCTCTTCTTGTTCCTGCCGTTGATGCCGCTCTTCTTCCTCAGCTTCCGCAATAGCCTTAGCCTCAGCGTCGGCCTCTTCTCGCTCGCGCTGTTCGAATCCGACAGCCTCTGCGGGCGTGAGTACAGCATAGCCATTGCGTTCGAGGAATAGCCGCAGCGGAGCAAAGTTGTGGGGCGTGGCGTCCAGCACCAGCATCTTGCGCTCGCCCACAAAGCGTGCGCACCACTTCAGCACCTCCAGCAGTAGCGGTGCCTTCGCGTCGATGAGCACGTTCACCTCCTTCTTGAGTCGCGTGCGCTCCTGCAACGTGACGAAGGAGTCGCCGCCGAGGTCACACAGCTGACGAGAGTCGCCTAACAGCACACACAGGCTGCGGAACGGCCGCTTCAGAGCTACTGCCGCCTGCCGTTCCACGAGGCGATAGGCTTGAGATGCGTCCTCCACCGACAGCTCCTCGTCCTGCGGCAGTGGCGCAATGGGCAGCACACGGAGCTCGAACGCACGGTCCATGAGCGTGGCGTCTGCCTCAATGCACAAAATGTACTTGCCCGTGGTGGTACGCAACATGAATGACTCGTCGACGTGCAGCTCCGTCCATGAGTGACGGTAGCCGTATTGGCCCTTGGGCACCCGCCACACGCAAGGCACTCGGCCGTTGAGCGACCACTGCGCTACCAAATGGCGATGCAGCGTTGGGTCTTCAAATACAGGCAGGATGTGAGCACCATAACGCGCCATAGACACTTCCGTGACATCGCTGCCGACCCCGGCAAGCCGGATGATCCGCTCCTGGATGCCTTGCAGTGGCGGTTCGCGGCCATCGTACACATTTTCCAGATATCCCATGGCAGCTGTGCCACTGGCGCGCACAATGGTCAGCAACTGAGTGACCACCATGAAGCCTGCGACCATGGCCCGGGCAGTGAACACGGTCATGGCATGTAGCTTCAGCGCCGCGTCCTCGCTCGAGTTTGCCGGGTCCAATACGCGAAGCAGTTGCGCTGGATCCAGCCCCAGAGCCTGCGCCACCAGCTCGGGCGGCCGTGTCTCCCAGATGCAACTGGCCAAGAAGTTCTGCGTCGCGAACTCGTACATGAAGCGCATGGATTCGGCTGTCGTCGCGTGCGTGGGGTCCAGTAGCAGATGCGCCTCGTAGGTTGAGAGGCCGAGCACGCCACTAGAACACACGCCCAGCAACGCGAGCCGCGCTGGCTGCGCGATGCTGCGAACGGACACACGCGCGATGCGCCGCAGTACCTGCATCTCGCGCGAGAGCGTCATGGCGTGGCGGTCGATGGTGGATCGGCCCGGGAACTCTTGCTCAGGCTTCCAAATCACATCGCCCAGTCGCTGCTCGTCCCTGGCCAGCTGCTGCTGCTGCTTGCTGTCTTCTGGCTTGCCGCCAGGCGAAAGAAGAGCCGGCAGCTGACCGCTGGACTGCCTCAGGCGTCGGGCAGCTGCCTCCTCGCCGCCAGCGCCGTGCCATACACGCCGCAGCGTCCGGAAGACGCCGCTCATCGCTTGAAGAGCTCTTGGGTCGTTTGGATCCTGGGAAATCTGATTCCATCACCATGACGTACAGACAGTCAACCTTCGCGCAACATTTCAGAGTTGTGTTTTCGATGATGCTGGCGACGTGGCGTTGCTTCAATTTGGGTGTAAATCAGGGTCAGCGGCGCAACCTGGATGCACAAAATTTAGGTGCAAATCATGGGCCAGCGGCTGAGCATTAACCCACTCAAGTGCCATTTGCCAAACAACTCCAAGGAGGGAGAAGCGCCATGACGACGTCCTCGCTGGTGCGCACGCTCCGCGTCGCGTGTCCGTTGGGCGCCTCGTTCTGCATCCTCGCGACGCTCGTCACCTGCGTGGTGATCGTCAAGGTGAACCACATCTGGGTCAGTGGGCTGGTCTGGCCCTACCTCTCGGACATGGGGCGAGGTGCGAGATTGCTGGCGTGTACTTGTATATCAGCGTCTTCGTCCTTCTCATTGATAATGACATGGCATGCCTTGCTTCGACAGACACGCCGCCCTACTACGTGTTTTGTACGGGACTTTCGCTCGTCGCGGTGCTGTTGGTGTTCACGTGGACCTTCAACTGGCGATTCCACGTGTCAGCGTTGCCGGAAGGCGCCAAGGTCTTCCGGGTGCTCGCGTTCGTCTGTTTTCTGGCTGGCGTCCTTGCGAACCCGGGGCTTCCGATCCTGGTGAGAGACTGCCTCACGAGTCAACGTCCAATACTGCCCCCTTCTCACGTTGCTTGAATGCATGACAGGCCTTCTTTGATACTTCGAAACACTCGGATCTCCATGCCGCAGGCGCCCGCTGGTTCTTCTACATCGAGGCTGTCGCTGTCTTCCTCAATGTGCGCTCAACCCCTTCCACCCCTATATAATCAGAGGCTGAGTGCTCAAAAGCTCTCTCTTTTGTGGTGGTAGACCATTGTCAGCTACAAGCTGTACAAAACGCTGAAGGCCTCGCTGGCGGATCTCGAAGGGGGCAGCTCGCCGCGCGCTGACAAGCTGCACAAGCGAAAGAAGACGCTGGTGATTCAGATCATCTTCTTCGCGTGCTTTTTCGTGGCGTTCGTGACCTACATGCCCGTTGGGACCGCGCTGGCGCCGCAGTCAGTGCGACTCTCGATCGACGACTGCATCGACGAAGAGCTCGGCGAGACCTACTGCACGACGACCATGCGCCTCAACGACACGGACACAACGCTCTACGACGATCGTACGTGCTGACTGCTTGTGTGTCATTGCGAACACTAACCCGCGACGTTAGTTAGACCTCCCGATCGCCAAAGCTGACAACCCCACTTTCCTTCCGTGAAATGGCAGGGGACACGTTCACGGCGAGTCAAATGCGCGCAGCTGCACAGCTCGGCTGTATCCTCACGCTCGTCGGGTACTCAACGTCGTTCATCACCAACGACTATGACGAATCGGAGAGCCCCATCATCCCTCTGGCCAAAGTGTGAGATGTTGAATCAACGCTACACGCCAGGGTTCACCCGTGGAGATTTGAGCTGTCCACAAGTGTTATGTAAGCGTTAATGACGCGCAACCGTGACGCGCTGTAGGCACATGGTCGGATAAAGGAGGCCACAAGTTAGCGCATATCACGAATTGTAAAGCAATAGAAGCATTGCTGGGAAATGAAACGAGAGTTCCGCGTGCTCGCTTTTATCTGCTGCCGTGTCCGTGCCGCTTGCGACTCCGGGGTTTGCAACACTGGCACATGCACGCGATGGGCAGTGTAGTGTGTGTGATCCCAAGGTGGTCCCAATGTCATTGAGCAAGCTGGGATTTGCACCCCACGTTGCTTTGTGGATGAGAGGCGAAGCGATCTACCGACCGACTAATATCTGGAAGTGTCGATTCGCCGTCGACAATATGGCGCTAGTCCGACGGCGGAGAGAACTGCAGTTCTCTGTTAAAGTGTTGAAGAGTATTCCGCTAAGCTTGTGCACTATGCGCCACAGCAAGTAGATCACTCAAATAGTAGCCTCTGCATGAGTGTCAGATCTCGACAAAGCCCGCCCGCCCTCTCCGACGGCGATCTCTCTCATCGGCCACCTCCTCAAACGGACGTCCTAGCCATCTCAGCTTCACCAGCACTATTCCGCTGTAGACGATGGTGTTTAAGCTCCAGCTTCGAATTCATTCTGCATTTTTCCTCGCTTCGAGAATCCAAGAACCTCCAAACCACCTGCGTCTTTTGACAACAACCCACGCCTCTCCCAATGTCCAAGCGTTCTCTATCTCCGTCAAAACTGCCCGTCACGATCCTCACGGGCTTCCTCGGTAGTGGCAAGACCACTCTATTAAACCATTTACTGACGGAGAACCATGGCAAGAAGTTCGCCATCATCGAGAACGAATTCGGTGAGGTGGGTGTGGACGACCAGCTCATCCGCCAAACCACTGACCCTGCTGGTAGTGAGGGAGGTGGCGACGCCAGAAGCCGCAAATTCAATCTTGGCGAGGAAGTGCTGACCATGAACAACGGCTGTATCTGCTGCTCGGTGCGTGGCGATCTCGTGCGTCTCATTGCGCAGATCCTCAAGCGCAATGGAGACCGCGGTCAACTGGACGGCATTATCATCGAAACCACTGGACTGGCTGACCCAGCGCCTGTCGTGCAGACGTTCTTCGCCGAACCGATGGTGGCTGCGGCCTGCCAGTTGGACGGCATCATCACCGTCGTCGATGCCAAGCATATCCTCCAGCATCTGCGTCCGGGAGCGGGCGTCGAACACGAGTGCCAAGAGCAGATTGCCTTCGCTGACCGTGTGTTGCTGAACAAGACGGATCTGGTCACTCCGAGAGAGCTCCAGGAAGCCCGAGCTCGCATTTGCGGCATCAATGGCGCCGTGTCGATCATCGAGTGCCAGCACTGCCGCGTCGATCCTGCCCTGCTGCTCAATGTCCAGACCTTCGACTTGGACTCCATCTTGGAAAGACAGCCGGACTTCCTCAAGATCGACGAGAACAAGCACGAGCATGCACCTGACCATAAACATGACCATGAGCACGACCACAACGAGGAGATGCAACATGGTCACCGACACGGCATCGATTCCTTCGTGACGTCGGTGGGGCTGACTTTACCCGATCCGATCCTTGTGGCTCTACTTGAAGAGTGGATCGAAGACCTGTTGGAGACGGAAGGTGACGATCTGTTGCGCTACAAGGGTGTAGTGAATGTTGCCGGTATCGACCGCAAGTACGTCTTTCAGGGTGTTCACACGCTCTTCCACGGCCGCTTTGCCGGTCCCTGGGCTCCAGATGAGCCTCGCGAGACCCGATTCGTGTTCATCGGCAAGAATCTGGACAGAGCTGCGCTCACCGACGGGTTTTTGGCATGTCGAGCGACCGAACAGTTGCGTTTCCGTGTGGGGGACGAGGTACTGGCCAACACGGGCAACGACGGCTTCCAGCGCGGTACGATCGTGCAGCTCTGGGACCAGGGCAACCCGTACGCGATCGTACTCCACGGCAGCGATCGCAAGATTTGGGCGCCGGTCGACGAGCCTGGACTTGTTCAAGGGATCGAGAAGGAACAAATCGAGGACACGCTACCCCTCGCGGCTGTGCGCATGCTTGCATGAGCAGCGGAGGCTGGGGAATCTTCAATCGATCCAGCCTTCACGGCTGCCTGTCGACGGTATACGATAGAAGACGCAAGTAAAACTCAGCTGCAGCAGCGTTATTGGATGCCACCGATTGCGTTAAGTTTTGAATCGATCGCTGTTTCGTTCCCTGCGACCTCATATTCAGTTTGGTGCCTGGTGGGTGCCAAGGGCAATGCAGACGTCTAGAAACCTGCTCAATCCCGCAAAAGGCGGCAGCGGACACCAAACGAACGCGTATATTAGCTAGCTCGCCACTTCAGCTTGGCTGTGTAATCGTGGACAAGTAACGCTCGAGGGTGGCGGCGCAGGTTGCACGACTCATGCAGACACAGTCGGTTCACCAGTTATGTGGCGACGGTTGAGGTCTCTGGCTGTCTGAGCCCTGCGTCGACCCCGCCCTTCCTGCCTGGAGCGTCCATGCCTCCCAAGCGATGGCTTCGAGCGGTCGTGGCCAGGACCATGAGGCGACGTTGAAGCCTGCGTCTTCACGTGAGTAATGATGGAGCCATGTGGCGACTTCAGTCACCGCTAAGTTGCACTCGCCAACCGCTGTTGTTGAGCATCCGTCCAGACGTTACGCTTGGTGTTCCCAAAAGCTGACAGTCCCTTCCATCGATAGCTGCAGCTTCAGCCGGAATCTCTCGATTTCCCCCTGTTTTGGCATTATGCTACCGGCTGCACCGTGTACTGAAACGTAGATCTGACTAAGTCGACACGCACATCGGGATCGCGATCCAGTCCCGGCCGCGAAACGTCCGGAGTCCGGAGTCGGAACCGTGACGTGCGGTGTTGTCGCAATCTAACGCCCGAGGGAAGATCCGGTCGCCAGGTTGAAGGAAACCGCGAGAAGAGCGAAAAGGAAAGTCACAGAACTCAAGAAGAAAATCAGACGAAGGAAAGACATGTCACCTCCAGCGACCATGGTCTGGCCTCAACCCATGTCCAGCGCGTAACTACCGGAAATTGCCCTGTTGCTCAGGCAGAAGCAGGCAGAGATCCAGGATTCTCCTGGCTGCAAAAGACGCCTCTTTTACGCCCAGCAAATAACCAACGCTTTGCGCTTCTGATTGCCAAAGTGTGCCGTCCGTCCTCCCTTTCTCTGCTCCATCACAAAGCGTGACACCCCAGCACGCCGCGTGGGATCGTGGGTTTGTGAACCCGCGCGTCCACGCAGCCAAACGGGTTCACTTCGCACCCACGGGTCTCCCGAAGTCAATACAACCTCTATTTCACCACCCGACAAGCGGGCGGGTTCGCAGGGGTGTCCGTGCTCGGCAAACCCGTCTGACCCGGGTCGCCCGCCCCAGACCTACTGAGCTCCTCGGGTGCCCCAGCCCTCATACGGGATCTGACTGGGTGCAGAGAGCATGGAATTCAACGCTGACGAGTGCCGACCCGCGCCCGGCTGGTCGTTTTGGGCAGACCAGGACAGACGACAAAGAGCGCGACAGGTCGGAAGCGCCAGCAGCAGCAGCAACGCCAGCACCAGCACCAGCAGCACCAGCTTGAAGCCGTCGCGGCCGCCACTCCCCCCGGCCGCCCCCGCCCCCGTGTCCCACAGAGCCGAGGCGCCAGTCGAAGTCTTGGTGCTCGCCCCCAAAGCAGAAGAGGCCGCAGCCGACGAACCCGAGAGCGAGGACGCGCGCCACTCCCTCAAGCGCAGCGACAGCATGGCCGGCTACTCGGAGGAGTGGGTGGACGTGCAGAAGAACACCTTCACGCGAGTACGTTGGCAGCTCATGCGGGTTTAACAGATGCGTGGGACTTAACGTGTTGATCTGCGGGATGCACGTGCAGTGGGCGAACACGTATCTTTCGCGGAAGCGCATGACCATCGATGACCTGTACGAGGACCTGAAGGACGGCATCCGCCTCATCTCGCTGCTGCAGATCATCTGCCGCGAGAAAGTGTGCCGGGTACGTTAGCAGGCGGTCGATCGAATGAGTTGGGAGACAGCGTCGACTCATTTTCCCCTCCGTTGACCGCCTCTTGGTGTTGTTCTGGGCTCTTTTCGTGCAGAAATTCAACAAGAAGCCGCGCATGCGCATCCAGAAGATGGAGAACCTGAACTTCGCCTTCGCCTTCATGCAGAAGAAGAACGTGAACGTGACCAACATCGGGTCTTCGGACATCCTGGACGGCAACAACAAGCTGGTGCTGGGACTCATGTGGACGCTCATCAAGTCCTTCACAGTGGCGGAGATCGACGTGGAGGGCGTCTCGGGCAAGGACGGGCTGCTGCTCTGGGTGAACCGCTCGCTGGCGGACTACCCCACGGTGCAGGTCAAGAACTTCTCGAGCAGTTGGGCGGACGGCATGGCCTTCTGCGCGCTCATCCACCGCTACGCGCCCACGCTCCTGGACTTCGCGGCGCTCAACCCGGCAAACGCGCAGACCAACGTGAAGCTGGCCTTCGACGTGGCGCGCGAGAAGTTCCGCATCCCGCAGCTGCTGGAGGTGGAGAACGTGGCGGGCCTCGCCAAGCCCGACGAGAAGAGCATCACCACGTACGTGTCGCTGCTGTTCAAGGAGTTCGCGTCGGGCGTGCAGAAGAAGAAGGCCGTGACGACCATCTCCAAGGCGCTCAACATCGCCCAGCGCCATCAGGACCTGGCCGCCGAGTTCAACCGCGACGCGTCGGGGCTGCTGGAGTGGCTCACACAGCAGACGGCGCGCTTCCAGACGCTCAGCCAGCCGCGCCACATCCCGGACATCAAGGAGGCGCTGGCCCGCCACTTGGACTACAAGAAGAACGAGAAGCCGCCGCGTGAGGCGCAGTTCGTGGCTGTGGAAGGCTGCGCCGGCCGCTGGATCGCGAGCTGCAAGAACAACGGACGCGCCGTGCCCAACCTGGACCCGCCCATCGAGAAGCTGCAGGCGCTCAAGGCCCAGCTGGACGAGCTGGAGACGGCCTTCGAGCTCAAGCTGCGCCAGAATCTGGAGAGCTACCAGAAGACGGAGATCTTCCTGACCAAGGTGGTGAAGGACCTGGAGAAGGTGGAGATCTGGGCCAAGGAGAAGGAGGCGCTGGCGCTGTTTGCCGAGGATCTAGCGGTCACGTCCACGGCCGACGCTGAGGAGAAGCTGGAGAGCATCGCGTTTCTGCAGGACATTGAGCTGCCGCGCTACAAGCAACTGCTGGCCTCGGTCGTGGCCGAGGCGGACGGGCTCTCGGAGGAGCACACGGCCACGAAGGCCACGCTGGAGCGGCTGGAGGCCATGAAGAGCTTCGTGACCATGGCCGACAACAAGGTGGAAGGTGTGAAGACGCGGCTCGAGGAGAGTCTGCGCGAACAGCAGCAGGTGGATGCTGTGGCCAAGGACGCCAAGGCGCTCATGCGCAATCTCAAATACGTGATCGAGGAGATGGACGAGGAGGTGGAGGCGGCCACGAAGCTGCAGGACGTGTCCAAGGCCGGCGTGGTGGCCGCCAAGCAGACGTTCGACAACGTGCTGGTGCCCAAAGTGCAGAATGCCGTGGTGAGCGAGAACGAGAAACTCCTGGAGAAGAAGCAGGTGCTGGCGAACGCTGGCCGCGCGAATGACGTGGCGCTCATTGAGAAGACGAACGTGCGCGTGCAGAAGCTGCTGGACTCGCTGGCCGAGAAGCGCGGCTACTACGAGGAGGAGCTGGCGAACGTGGAGAAGCGCGACGAGGTCTGTCGCGAGTTCGCGACGCTGTCGGCGCGCATCAAGGAGCGCTGTGTGCAGAGCACGCAGTCCATCAACGTGGTGGAAGGCTCGCTGGCCGACCAGTTCGCGTCCATGGTGCAGCTGCGGCAGAAACTCTTCCGCAGCAACACGGGCATCGTGTTGGAAGAGGAGACGGAGGCCAGCAACCCGGCGGATCCGGAGATCACGGGCGGTGAGGCGCCGGCTGTGGGTGCGGACGCGATCGTGAAGCCAGAAACTGAAGCGGACAAGGCGCCGGAACGCGAGGAAGGCGACGTGGCCAAGACGGCAGTGGCGACTGAGGCCGCAGAGACCAAGGCCAAGGCCGTGGAGCTGATAACGCCGCTGACGGAAGACATGGAGAAGCTGGAGCGCATCAACGAGGAGCTGGAGCGTCTGCAGGTGCACACGAACCCGTTCACGACCGACACGATCCACGGGCTGCGCGCACAGTTCACGTCGCTGGAGACGGCCGTGCGCGACAAGGTCAAGTCGCTGGAGAAGGAGGTGGCGCTGAGCGAGGTGGGCAGCCTCACGCCCGAGCAGGTGCTGGAGATCAAGGAGGTGTTCGACCACTTCGACCTCGACCAGGACGGCGTGCTGGCTCGCGACGAGTTCATCATGGCGTGCAAGGGGCTGGGCTTGAGCCTGAGCGAGGACGATTGCCACGACTACTTCGACAAGATCGACGAGGACGACAACGACGAGATCTCGTTCGCACAGTTCTCCGCCTTCTGCACGGAGCAGCTGCAGAGCGGCTCGTCGCAAGACGACGTGCGCGAGGCGCTGGACATCCTTACAGCAGACAAACTCTCGCTCGATGAGCTGGCGGAGCGCTTCGACGCGTCGCAGGTGGAATTCGTCAAGAAGAACGCATCGGTGGTGCTGGCGGCCGACGGCTCGGCGCTGGACTCGGCCAAGTTCACGGACTTCATCTTCAGTCTGTAAAGCCCACCAGCCTGTCGGGACTCGCGAAGGATGGACACGTTGGCATCGGTTCGTCCTCCAGCGTCCTCCTGCATCCAATCCCCCATCGTTTGCCGGTAAGGAGCCTCATTCACCCAAGTTTCTCTGCTATTTTTCTTAAATGGCTCCCAGTTTTTTAGATGAAGAAGAAGAAAGTTTTTATCACAAGTCGAAGCTGAAGGAGACGATGGCTGGCTGGTTGTCGCGCTCTTTGCTCTCATCGTCGTAGTCACGACTCGTCTTGTGGTCTCTTCCGGCCCCGGCGTCCTTCGCCTCCTTGGCTTCCGCTCGCTTGGCGTCCTCGACGTTGTAGACAGGGCCCGAGCGCAGCCCGGCGAAGAAGGTGACGGTGCGGGGAGGGTTGGTGCCGCGCGTGTGGCTGGTCTGGCAGCTTGAATCCGTGGGCAGGTACACCTGCGTGTCGGCCTCGCGTCTGAAGCTGCTGAGCGCCGTCTGGGCCCCCACGGTCCGGCAGTGACGCAGGTTGGCGATCTTGATGGCTTTGCGACGCAGACTCCACTCGTTCCAGTCGTAGTTGCAGTCCAGCCGCTTCTCCAAGAAGTGGGTGGGCGTGGCTGTACTGGCGTCCACCTTGTGCGAAGGCGCCGGTGCCAGCAACGGATGAGCTCCTTCAGAACGGAAGCGACGACACATCTTAAGCAGAGCTGCTAGCGTGATGTTGGGGAAGGCTTCTTGCAGTCGCAGCAGGTAGATGAGGGCTGGCTGGCGAGTTGCAAGATGGAGAACGCCCTGTACGTAACGTCGCGGGTGGATCATGAACTCACCCAGTGCTCGTTCGTTCACGAACACGTGGTAGGCGTTGCGATACTGCACGACACCTAGGGACGGGTCTCCAGGCAGCAATAGACCGCCACGCTCCACAACCGTCCACGGACAGAAGCCCTGGTACTCGAGCGGTAGCTGCATGAACTCGGGCGTGGAGTCCACGGGCATGCGGATGGGGAAGCCCGAGCCTTCCTCCTCGTTCGGATTGCTGTCGTCGTCATCCAACGCGGCGTCATGGTCATCAACACCGTCGGAACCAAAGCTTCGGCCTTTTGCGTCGTTATGGTCGCTGTCCGTGAGCTGCTTCTCGGCAGGGAACGTCTCGAGCTGCGAAAAGAGCTCTTCGCTCGGGATGAAGCCGCCACGTCGCGCCCGTCGCGCGATGGGCGAATCAGGAGACAGCGAACGAGTGAAGGACGTCTTGAAGCGCATCAGCGCTCTCAATGCTCGTGCCCGAGCCTGTAACAGCTCGTGCTCCTGCTGTAGCTCGGTCCAGGAGCGCGACACGGCCTCAAAGAGCGGATACACATGCGACTTTGGCAGCGAGCTGCGGGCCCCCACGAGACTCTGCAGCGCGCGCATGTCAGTCTGGAACATCTGCAGTCGAGTCCCCACCTTCTCGTGGGAGAAGGCGATGTCTTCCTCCAGACTCTGCAGATACGACAGGAACTGCCGGCGATTGCCCAGCTCGTCCTGCCAGCGTGAGATCTCGTCCACACTCGGCGGTGGCGGATCGGAGGCGTCCAGATCGTCACCGAGTTGATGATGCACGTGCAGAAGCACCTCCGTGTACTGCGTGCAGACCTCGTTGGCGTCGCGGACCTCCTCACGCACCTGCTTGGCCAGCGTCTCGACGTTGTCCTGGATGCCGCTGGCGCTGGCCGAGATGCCTGCGCCGCCCTTGCCCAGCTCCTTGTTGAACAGACGGATGCCTTCCACGATGCGCATGAGCTCGTCCAGTTGGAAGCGCTTGTCCTCGGCCGTCATGGTGGCGAAAGACTTGAGGCCAATACGCGGGAACACGCTCTCGAGCGCCGCCGCCACCTCCTTCTCCACGGCACGACGCTCCGCCTGCTGCTTACTGGTATTGTTGTTGTTGCTCTTGCTGGTTTCCTCGTCGTTGTCGCTGCTGACGTTGAGGCTGCCGGCGTCCAGCATGAGCAGCGAGAAGATGTGCTTGTACAGTGTGGACAGCGTCTCGAAGTCGCTGGCCTTCTCCGGCACGAGCACCGCAATGCTGCGCTGCAACTTGGCCACAGCCTCTGCCTTGCGCTCCCGTCGAGCGCGCAGCTCCTCCTCAAGATTGGCGTACGTGAAGTCGAACTCCAGCTGCATCTTGACGGTCTCCAAGGCCGGGTCGTCGCTGCGTAACAGCGCCTTCTCGCACTGTTCCACCAAGAACAACTCGTCGTCCGGTGACATGGGCTGCTCCAGCACCAACTGGCGTCGACTGCGATGCACCACCAGCCGCGCCGTGAAGGCTGCGAGCGTCTCGGACACCTCCACGCCGCGGTACCGGCAGCGCGCCACGATGTCGGCCACCACCTTCTGCGCGAGCTCCATGGCGACTCCTTCTGGCGTTCCTGCGCTCTCTTGGACGGAAGCGAAGCGGCCTGCAAATAGACCAGTGGCGGAAGAGGGGGGCCAGCGGGCGGTTGGTGCGCCGGAGGAGAAGAGCAGGCGGGTGTGCTTGGAGGAAGGCGGCCAGCCAGAACGCCTGGGGCTGGAAATAGGGAGCGAAACGACGTCAGTGCCCATTGACAGAATGGCTACACTTTCGCTATCTATGATTGGATAAATACCAGATTAATCAGATGATTTTGGCGAATTGAGTGGCAGTACGAAGCACAAAGCAAGGAGGCACCTCGGCTATTGCCAGTGTCTCGCTCCTTTTGCCAAAGCGAAACCGCCGCTTAAATTGTTATTGCCAGTGTCCAGCTTCCCACCCAGCTGACTATTTCTAGGGAGTGGGTGCGTGCGCGAATCTCCAGTTGGGAAATTGCAGCAGATAGCAGAAGAAGTGCTCGACGTGGCGCGCTCTTCTGCCTTCGCTAGCAGCTCTATCACCGCGAATCCGCGCTCCGTCTCAGTGCAGACGCGTAGTGTGTGTCTTCTTCTGTCCGGTGAGGTCTCTCCGACCTCCATAGCGTGTCTAGAACGGCCGCAACGTCGCTCGGAACGTCGGTCCTGACGCATCCACTGCACGCGCTACTTCTCCCGTCCGTTTCGACCTGATGCAGCCGCTCTCGAGCACCGTGGAGATCCGTGACGACGACATGTCGGCCCCTCGCTCGTCCCCGTCCTCGTCGCTGTCGCTGAGCACCGGGTCGGGGCTGTCGCTGTCGCTGCTGAGTCTGGAGGGAGGCGTACTTAGCGAGGCGTCGTCCCGTGGCCAGGATGAGGTGACGCGCGAGCTTCACGTGGACCCGAACTACGGACTGTCGGAGCTTTCAGTGCGCGAGCGACAGCGCGAGTGCGGCCTCAATGAGCTGGCGGGCGAGGAGGAGGAGTCGATCGTGCTTAAGTTCGCCAGTCAGTTCAAGGACCCACTGATCATGCTGCTTATGGCTTCGGGGGTGGTGAGTGTGGCCATGGGACACACGGACGACGCCATCTCCATCGCCGTGGCCATCACCATCGTGGTGACCGTGGCTTTCGTGCAGGAATACCGCTCCGAGAAGACGCTGGAGGCGCTCAAGGAGTTGGTACCCCCGCGTTGTCGCGCTGTACGCGACGGCGTGACCGTGGACATGCTGGCCAAGGAGCTGGTGCCTGGCGACATCGTATTGGTGGATGTGGGGGACCGCGTGCCGGCCGACGCCAGACTCATTGAGGCCGTGGACCTGGAGGTGGACGAGTCCAATCTCACGGGCGAGAACGCGCCCGTGGCCAAGATCACGGCGGCCATCGCCGACAGCCACTTGCATCCCATCGCCGAGCGCAAGAACATCATTTACATGGGCACATTGGTGCGCGCCGGCCGCGGCCGCGCCGTGGTGTTCGGCACAGGTCCACGCACCGAGTTCGGACTGGTATTTGACGTGGTCCACCGCGTGGAAGAGCGTAAAACGCCGCTGCAGAACAGCATGGACGCGCTGGGCAAGCACCTGAGCATCTTCTCGCTGGCTGTGATCGCTGTGATTGTGCTGGTGGGCGTCATACAGCGCAAGGGCATGCTCGTGATGCTGCAGATCGGCGTGTCGCTGGCCGTGGCCGCCATCCCGGAGGGGCTGCCCATCTGCGTCACGGTCACGCTGGCCTTCGGCGTCATGAAGATGGCCAAGCGCCACGCCATCGTCAAGAAACTGCCCGCCGTTGAGGCGCTCGGCTGCATCAACGTGATCTGCGTGGACAAGACGGGCACGCTCACGACCAACAAGATGGAGGTCATCGAGATCTTCGTGCCTTTCGAGAGTGTTCACGCGGAAGTGAGCGGCATTGGTGAGCGGGAGCGGTCGCTGTCTTCGCAGTCGTCGACTTCTGAGACCTCCGCCAAGAGGAGCACCCGCTCGGCCGTCACGATGCGTGGCGAGCCCGTGACCGAGACGTCGCACCCGCACGTGTATCACTGCCTGCTGTCCGGCGCGCTGTGCAACAACGCGGCCATCGTGGACCGAGAGGTGCTGGGCCAAGCCACCGAGGGCGCCGTGCTGCTCTGCGCGCAGAAGGTGGGCATCACGGCGTCGGTCGTGCAGCAGTTCCGTCGCGTGAGCGAGGTTCCCTTCAGCTCGGACAAGAAGTGGATGGCCGTGTGCTGCGAGTCGCCGGCGGCCGACGGTGCCTCGCGGTGGTACCTCAAGGGCATGACCGAGGCCATCCTGTCACGCTGCGACAAGATTGAGGACAACTGCGGCCGCGAGAAGGAGATGACGGCAGGCGACCGCGAGCGCATCTTCGTGGCGTCGCAGCAGATGGCGGCGCGTGGACTGCGCGTGCTGGCGCTGTCCTTCGGCGAGCATTCGGACCGCGGCATGGTGTTCGCTGGCCTTGTGGGCATCTCGGACCCGCCGCGCGCCGAGGTAGAGAAGGCCGTGCTGGAGCTGGCACTCAGCGGCGTTAAGACTGTCATGCTCACGGGCGACTCGAAGGAGACGGCTGTGGCCATTGCCACGAAAGTCGGCATCATCTCCAGCGACAACTTCGCCAGCATCGACGCCGAGTGCGAGAGCGGCAGTCTCGTAGACGACCTGGTGATCTCTGGCCAAGAGCTGGAGATCATGGATATGGAGGAGCTGCAGCAGCGCATTCTCAAGACGTGCGTGTTCTACCGCACGTCGCCGCGTCACAAGCTCAAGATCGTGCGTGCCTTCCAGGAGGCTGGACTGCAGGTGGCCATGACGGGCGACGGCGTGAACGACGCGCCGGCACTCAAGGCCGCGGACATCGGCATCGCCATGGGCACGAGCGGCACGGACGTGTCGAAGGAGGCGGCCGACATGATCCTGCTGGACGACAACTTCGGCACGATCCTGTGCGCCATGGAGGAGGGCAAGTCCATCTACCACAACATCAAGCACTTCCTGCGCTTCCAGCTCAGCACGAGCATCTCGGCGCTGTGTCTCATCGCGTTCTCCACGCTCTTCAACCTGCCGTCGCCGCTCAACGCCATGCAGATCCTCTGGATCAACATCATCATGGACGGCCCGCCGGCGCAGAGTCTCGGCGTGGAGCCTGTGGACCACGACGTGATGAAGGAAGGCCCGCGCGACAAGGACGCCAGCATCATCACGCGCGCCATGCTGCGCCGCGTGCTCACGTCGGCCTGCTTCATCGTGTGCGGCACGCTCTACGTGTTCTACGTGGAGCTGGGCGTGGACGGCAGCGTGAGCAAACGCGACCGCACCATGAGCTTCACGACGTTCGTCATGTTCGACATGTTTAACGCGCTGTCGTGTCGCTCGGACGACAAGTCCGTGTTCGAGATCGGCCTCCTGTCCAACGCCTTCTTCGCCTACGCCGTGGGCGGCTCGCTGCTGGGCCAGTTGCTGGTCATCTACTTCCCGCCGCTGCAGGCCACGTTCCAGACGGAGGCGCTGACGCTGGGCGACCTGGTCTACATCTGCTGCATCGCCTCCAGCGTGCTGGTCTTCGACGAGCTCCGCAAGTGGTGGCAGGTGCGCGGCGCCATGCGGTCCGCCTCCATCGCCGCCGGCTTCGCGCCCAAGAAGAGGAAGCACTCGTGGGACAGCGACAGCAAGGCCTACGACACCGTGTAGCGCAGCCTCCGTGTATTGTGCGGACGCCTCCGCCAGCTCAGAGCACGAGCCGAATAGACAGCAGCGCCCTCTTGGCCACTCGTTCTGCCTCTACCTGCCAATAACTTACGCCGCCTCGCTCTATTGCAGACTTGCGGCAGTCCAGATGGACTGGACCAGCGTCTCCAGCGCCAGCACAGCGTCCAGTCCGGCCAGCACGAGGACGCAGGGCACGTTCGCCGGGAAGCCAGCGCCACTGCAGTCCGCGTAGTAGCTCCGCGCGGCCGGTAGGTCTCGCGGCACGCCGTCGCCCGTCAGCAGCATGAGGCCGCAATTGTACTCGGCCTGGGCGTCGCCCAGCTCCGCTGCGAGCCGGTAGCGCTCCAGCGCGTGCGTGCGATTGGCTGGACAGACACCCGTCCAAGGCTCATGGAAGCACGCGCCGGTCTTCCGAACAGCCTCCGAGTCGTTGAGCGCCGCGGCCTGCGAGTACAAGGCGAAGGCTTCACGCAGCGGCTGCATCTCCTCAGACTCCGACGGTCTGGCAAATCCAAGCCAACGCCACTTGAAGATCATCTCGCCGTGGCGCTCAAGCAGGAAGGCGGCGTTGCACTGCGCATCCTCATCGCCAAGCTCCGCGACCAGTCGATAGTGCAGATAGGCGCGCAGGAAGTCGCCCTTCTTGTAGCATTCGTAGGCTTTGACCAGCGAAAACGGCAGCGCCGAAAGCAGATCGGGCTGCAACGCCACAGCGCGGAAAAGCGGCAGCGCCGTGACGCAAGACGCCGGCGTGCCGATGCCTCGGTAGTGCATGACCGCCAGGTTGAACAGCGGCTGGCTGGACTGGCCGCTCGTGCCGTCCACCGCAGCTTGGAAGTGCGTGAAGGCCAGCGCGTGGTCGACGGGCACGCCGCCGTCGCCGTGCAGATAAGCCGAGCCCAGGAACGAATGTGACTCGGCATAGCCCAGTGCGATGGCCTCTTCGAAGTACGTGAGCGCGAGCGTCACGTTCTGTGGTACGCCTGTGCCCGTAAAGTACAGCACGC
This sequence comes from Nothophytophthora sp. Chile5, assembly GCA_001712635.2. Classification (NCBI taxonomy): domain Eukaryota; phylum Oomycota; class Peronosporomycetes; order Peronosporales; family Peronosporaceae; genus Nothophytophthora; species Nothophytophthora sp. Chile5. Next base: position 18,590 of record MBAC02004563.1, read on the forward strand.
CAAGACCGTGGAAGGCAAAGCCTTCCCCTTCTTGCGCGGCACGTTCAAAGTACACGAGCGCCTGCGGGACGTCCTGGTCGACGCCCATCCCGTTGGCGAGTAGCATCCCATAATTGGCTTGAGCCAGCGGATCCCCAGCATCCGCTGCTTGGTGGAAGTACTGCGCTGCAAGAGCATGATCAGGCGCTACATGGGCGGCTGGGTCGCCGAAGAAATGGATCTCTCCAAGGCGTTGCATGGCTTCCGGATACTGCTCGTCCAGGGGGTTGTTTGCGATGGAGCGGTAGTACTCCAGCTCATGAAGCGCCTCGTTCTCATCACGCTGAGGATCGCCCCCGCCAAAGCCGTAGTCATCGAGGAACCCGCCGGCGCCGGAGCCCACCAGTTCGTCCGAAAGACGCACCACTTCGACAGGCCGCTCGCCGCCTTCGTCAGCAATGGCGTGGACGTTCGTCTCCGCACACGTGTGGAAGAACGGCAGCGCCGCGTCACACGCCGCCTCGGTCTTCGTCTGGTCATCAGCATTGATGTCATCGTCGGTGCCGTTTCTAGGCAGTGGCAGCCTCCCAGACAGCAGACGGTATCCGACCGCCAACGTCGCCACGAAGTCGTCGGCGCCAGCCAAATGCACCAGCGTCTGCTCCGCGCGTGCCTGCGTCTCTTGTCGCGTCAGTGGAGTGCTGTACGCTTCTCCTACTGTTTTCTGACGCGGGACCGTCACATTTAAGAGCTCCAGCATCGCTACCACGCCCTGTGCAGAGCCCACACCAGCATCTGCCGCAATGCGGAGGTCATGGAGCGCCTTGATGAAGGCCGTCTCGTCCGTCGGATCCATGGAGACGTCGGGCTCGAAGAGCTGCATGTACGCCAGCTTGGCCGTGGCGAAAGCCCAGTCATCAGCATCTTCCTCACCCTCACTGACGCCGCGCGCCATTGCCATAGTTCGCAGTTCCGCGATCACTTTGGGAGTGTATCCCTCGTCTACGATGCGGTCCTCCAGCACCAGGAACGACTCGGAAGGCTCCAGCAGCAGATCCTCCTCTTCATATTCTTCTTCTTGGAATAAGACACCACCTTCGCTTTGCCCCTGTTGTGGCCTGGACTTCCTGTCGATGGTGACGCCGCCGTCGACATCGTTAACAACAACTCGCCATGCCCCTTCTCTCTCTTTGCCACCAATCGCCTGATCCAATGGCTCTCGGTTGCTAGCAATGGACCCGTCCGGTTGTACCTCCCGGGAAACAACCCCCTCTGCGCCGTCGCTGCCCGTGACTGCAGCATCAGCTTCGCCAGCACTGGAGACGTCGATGACCTCGTCGTTGTGCTTGTCGTTGGGTTGAGCTTGGTTCTGAGCGTCTACGGCGGCGTTCGAGCCCGCAAAGGCGGTCAGAGCGAGCGCACCTATCACGCAACCGAGTGCACGGCGCATCTGCATGGCGCCCCGGCCTACAGAGAGCTAGAGACGCAACAGGGAGCGACGAATCCCGCCAGCCGCCACGTGTGTCTTCGTCTTTTTGCTTTGCGTGTTGGCGATGGAGCGTAGTGACACCCGTCCAATCCGATACATTTCATGTTATATCGGGATAGACGGGCTCGCGATGACGGATTGGTAAAATATCTCCAAATGAACGAAGTGTTTTGGCCAATAATATGTTGGGAAGTGTGTAAGTGATAGCCAATGAGAGCGCGTCATATTAAGTGCGCAAGCTACTGGCAGTGTCTGTGGCGTCTGATCCGACGCAGTTCAACCACTGAAGATCGATCGCTAGACAGCCAACCCGAGATGGCGGTGGAGAGCTCGAGTGCTCGCAGCCCTTGCGGATGGGACGTGGCACTTGTGGGTGCTGTTCGCGGTCGTGACGCATGTCCGGGCGTCTTGCCTTGCGATTAGGACCTGCCAGGCTACCAGGAAGCGACTTCTCCACACGAACGCGCCTGCAAGTGCAGAAACGCGGGTGCGCGAACCCCACGGCGCCTCGGGTGTCCCAGTCGTTTCAAGGTGAGGCGACTGAGTGGCGTCCAAGCTGAAGCAGCACACGGAGCAGCACGAAACGGCAGGAAGGGATCCTGCCGATGGATCCACCAGCAAAGAAGTTCTCGGAACGAAACTTGGTGGTCGCAAACCCGTGAAACGCATGGGCGGTGGCTGTCGCTTGTCAGCAAACGACGCCGTTTGGGGGCCAATCCTTGAGTTTCTTTCCTCCCCTCCAGGCGGAGGTCTGCTTGTGTTTTATGGGCCTGCCTCAGGGTGGCGATGGTAGCCAGTTCAATGTGGCATGAGGCGGCGTAAAGCTCCTACACTAACAGTAACTTCTCTCAATTGAACATACGACGGAGGCGTGTGGCTCCCCACGCAGCGATGGCTACCGCGAGGAAGGAACGCACCCGTTTGGACAGACCGGAGCCGTGCTTCTTCCCTCGCGGAGGATGCGTTGTGGATAGGCTGAGTGCCACGGCAGTCAAGAGTGCGTCCTCCCCATCAACGACGTTGAGGGTCGAAAGCGCCAAGCGCCCGCCGTGTGGTTGTGTCCTTCATCGAAACCTCCCACCACCAAATTGGCTTCGAATCGAGGGTCTCGATGCTCGGTCATCACTCATCAGGTAGCGCTGCAAGTGCAACCCGCATCAGAACGGAAGAGTGGCAGCCTGGGGAGATGGCGGCAACTTGACGTTGGACCGAGCTCCAGCCCGCGCCAACCTTCTTGTGGCGTCATGTTGACGCCTGAACATCTTCGGCTGTTTGGCTGGCATTGGGCAGATCGCCCACTGGCCATCGGGTCCTTTCGGCATCCGTTCCACTCCAATTGGCGAGCAACAGCGATAGAGGGCGCTGTCCGTGCGCAACGTGACGCCCATGTGTCAGAAATTGAAGCCGGGTGGCGGAAAGGGAGAAAAGCAAGGGAGCCAACCGTCATGGACTTGAGTTCAGCGCGTCGCGTGCAAGCTTGCTTGAAATTCATGGGATTCTTTATGGCAGGTTTATGGCGTAGCCTAGCCTGGTGTCACGTTTCGGTCGAGCTCCCTTCAACTTGCCGAATAAGGTGAGCAGTACTGTACCCCCGCAATTGTGACGTGTCTATGAGAACTATCTCCTTGAAGTTCACGTTTTACAAATGTTACGCGACAGGTTATTCTCTACCCCAGTGTGGTTCTGAACGCTTTCCCCTCGGATGTCCTCGCTTTCTGAGATGTTGCACTGCTTCCATACAAGCTCAAGTGACGAAAAGAGGGGGCTCTTCCCGCGTTACGTGGGCCACCGCCTCCAGGAAGCGAGCGATAAGCGGGTGATAATGTATGGCTGGTCATGTGGAAGCCTTGCTCGGAAATCCCCCTCTTGCTAGACGTTATTTGCGCTTCGTAAGCCTCGACAGCATACGGTACCGTACCGGTACCCATCCGTCTGTCCGTGTTGGCCCAACACTTGGGCTCCTTTCCACACACTTCAACCCTATTTCCTGACGCGCCGACGTCATTTCCGCAACGGCTTTCCGTCTATTTTGGTAATTTCCAACCAGTTTCTTTCTGAGACTGGGCTGCATGTGCAATTTCCGCGTATCTTGGAAGTTGCCCTTTCGACTGCCGTCCGCGCACTCGTTCATTCCTGAACTTGCCTGAGAAGAAGGAGAAGCCAGAAGTCCATCGAATCCAGCACCAGCCTCCCTACCAGCGAGTTTATGATGCGCGCTTCCTCGCCTCTGAACCCTATGGACGTATCACCTGCGGCTCCTTCTTCATCTGCCGCGTCTTCCTCGCAGTCGGCCGGGAATGGGCCCGCAGCGGCTTCTGGGTCGGCGGTCGGCGGCTTCCTGCCGGGAATGAATGTTGGCCTGGATGGGTTGCTGCGACGCAGCGCCAGCACCGAGTGGCGCGACTGGGAAGAGACGCTGGACGCCATGGGCGGCTTCGGCACGCATGCGGGCGCGACCGTGGGCCTGGTGGGCGGCGAGGCGGCCTTTGAGATGGATCTGGGCGGCTTTGACCACTTCTTGTTGGCCACGGCAGATGACTTCCTGGAACCGTTCGCCGGCCCCAACGCCGCGCCAGACTCGCCGATCTTCGCGGCGGATCAGGACTTTTACTACGAACGTGAGCAAGATCTGAGCATGTTGGAGGCAGCGGGACTTGATACCAAGCTATACAGTGGCGAGGACGATGCCTTACAGAGTCCGATGGAGTGCAAGCTGGAGCCTCTGCCGCTACAGCAGCATCAGCGTGGCAACTTGGCGGTGACGCGTCACCGCAAGCGCAAAACGGTGGAGCTGCACCGGCTTCGTGACGAGGCTGAGCGTCTCGCTGGTGAGAACACGCAGCTGGAGAAGAAGATCAAGATCTCGCAGATGCACGAGCAGCCCAATGTACAGGGCAAGTCAGAGCACAAGGCGGAGATTGCGTCTCTGCGCAGTGAGATCCAGGCCAACGAGCAGACGGAGAAGATGTACCGACGACGGTACGACATCCTGCATGAGATCCTGGAGGCCTGGAACACGGGTGGCATCGAGGACATGGAGGAGATTGCAGACAACGTGTACGATGATGACGTGACGCTCATTAGCCCGGACTACTCGGACGGTCTACGTGGCGTGGAAGCCGTGATGTCGCACTGGAACTTGCTGCTGGACGCGTTCCCGGATGGGATCATGGAGGAGTACGACATCCAGCGTGAGGAAGGCGAGAAGATGAAGGCCACATGGGTCTTCAGCGGCACCCAGATCTACCCGATCTTTGGTGTGGAACCGCGCCACGAGAAGGTGTGCATCAGCGGCAAGTCGTTCTTCACCTTCAAGGGCGACAAGATCCAGCAGCTCGTGCTCACCTGGAACTACCGCGAGGCGCTGCTCAAGCTCATGGGCGTGCAACCCAACAAGTCCAACGGCGTAGTGCTCAGCGCGACGGTTGCTGGTGCCAGTTCTGACTTCACCGGGATGTTGATGGGGGCCACACAAGCTGCAGCGGTGCATCGGTGAGGTCGCGCGGCGCTTGTGTTGATTCAGTGTACATAGGTGAAGCTAGCGCTAGTAGGTGGCGCTGGAAATATTATAAGCGACGCCGGCAGCTGAGCAGGACAGAGGAGGACGTTATCTATCGACGTCGAAGTGGCCATTTCGACGTCGGACCAAAGGAGGGGGCAGCGCAGCAGGAAGGAAGAACCTCGACCAAATATAAAGGCATTTTCAGGGATGAGCCGCAGTCTAATGGCTGTCTTCTGCTATTGTTGTCTTCTGCTGGAGGAGGTAGATGCGTCCTGCAATGGGCTCGCCGCTCTCCTTGCGCACAGCGATATCCTGCTGAACGACGATGGAGAAACCCGATCGTTCGGCGAGTGACGCGATGTACGCATGCGAGTGCTGGAAGCGGCCGGATGGGGCCAGACGGAAGCTCGCCGCCGTCTCCTTCGCATCCTCTTCCGTGTCCAGCACAGTGGCAGTCGATGGAGACGAAGAGGAAGAGGCTGAGTTGGCGGTTGGCGGCAGGAGCTCGATGGAGAAGGCGAGCAATCCTGTAGCAGCTCGGAGCTTCTGCGCAGTTAATGCGAAGACCTGCTCGAGCGCACCCACGTAGATCCAGACGTCGGCGGAGATCACAAGGTCCAGCGACTCATCGACGCATGAATCCAGGAATGGCACAATGTCCGCCGCTGTGAAAGGATAAGCGCCACATTAACACAAGGCAGTGGTCAGCAATTGAGGAAGGCAATCCAGAGCTTGCGAACTGCCGACTCGTACTCTGGAGTTCGTCGTAGCTGCCGGCAGCACGCGTCTTCTCGATCATCAAAGGCGAGATGTCCACCTGCACACGTCAACCATCCGGAATGGTCAATCCCTCCCATTGCCTAACTAAAAGCAGTAGATCACAAGGCTTCGTTACCCCAATGATACGCTTGACATGCGGACGCAAGAGACGGCCGCAGAGCCCCGTGCCACATCCGACGTCTGCCACGACCCACTCAGCTGCTGAGGTCGAGTCCGTGGGAATAAATCCGGGTGGTGCAAGCTTCTGCAATGCCTCGATGAGTTGCCACGGGACGCGGTACTCCAGATGAGCCACAAGCTTCTCCTCGAAGCTCTCGGCGAGTTCGTCGAAGACCTCGGCGACATACTCCGGCGCAGCGGTCATGGTCGTGGTGGCCCCCTCCAATGTCGCGAGGGAATGCACTGCACGCACGTGGCTCTCGCTATTCGCGGCGATGATGGAGCGATAGCCGGCGACCACTTGCTCGGGCTCCTGCAGGTAGTACACGGATCTGTAGATGAAATCAACATGAATGAATGAATGAGCTGTAGTTTCCATAGCAAGAGGGATGAACATCTCGTACCTGAGGACCGTGTGTGCCACGGAGTCGCTGTCATCGAGGGCCACGACGCGTAGCATCCAAGGCACGGCAAAGTACGTTTCCCCTGTAACAAGGATAAAATCAAGTGGCATCACGACGTTTCTGTCAATCCAAACGGCTTTGAATCTCCGAGCGTCACGCGGAGGAAGGGAGACGCACCGAGAGTCTGCAGGATCACGGCGAGGTTGAAGCTGGACCTGGTGCACGTCGGGCAGCGCAGTAATACTTCCACAAAACGCGTAGCAGCTGCGTAGAATTGCCCTGATTCAAACAACTCGGAAGCCACTTCGCGCATCTGCACGAGCGCTGGGTCATCGACATCCAGTGCAGTAGGCAGATCCGCAGGCGTGGGGGGGCTAGGAATATTGATCTGCCAAAGCGGTTGAAGCGTTTGCCAGGCGGCGGAGGGAGGTCGTTCAGCGTGCAGCAGCTCACTGAGCACTTGCCCTGTCCAATAGAGTAATGGGTCGTAAGCCAACATCGATGTATGGAGAGTAAATCCCACAATTGCCACGTACATGGGGAAGAGAAGGAAGGAGACGCAGCGTTGGAACCGCCTGCTTGCGTCTGCATAGGAGAAGCCACACGTTGCACATCATCAGTGCCACAAGGTCCGTGTTCTATCGACGTCTGCAGTGTGTATCTGTGAATTACCGCCAACGCCGTGAGTGGCCCTTGGGTTAGCGCTTGGCCCTGGTCGTCCAGCAGCACACACCCAGGCAGATCCGTGACCTGGAAGTGCTTGCACAGCGCTCGAAAGGCTCTGCAACACGCATCATAGAGCGATGACGGCCGTCAGTAGAAAGTGTATAGTGTCGTAGCAATGGGATAACTAGAATCAAGCGAGAGACACTCATTTCGTACGATGCTTCGAGTCGTTGCACTCCGGAATCGGAGCTGGATGGCTGATCGACGCGACGAACTTGCAGCAGCCCCACCGTTGGGTGCGCTGTGTCGGCGGCGTTGGCGTCCACAAGAAGCGCCCGCAAACGCGGCAGCACCAGCGCATCCACCGACTGCAGCCAGTCGCTGCTGAAGTATGCCAGCGTGTAGGGCGCCGTCGCATCGGCGCCTGCCAACGTTCCCATGGCTGCCATGGTCAGCGTGCGTAAAGCAAAGTGTAAAGTTTACCGATCAACTGGAGTCGATGCGAACTTACCACACCCAAATGGCAACCGAACCTGCTCCACTAAATGCGAAGTGTTTAAAACGCCGCAGCTTTTTACCTCTGGTGGTTGACGCAGCTCTCGATCCAGTCAAGCAAGTCCGCCAAGCGAGCGCTAAGCTAAGCCGAGCGCCTCCGTCCGTCCGTCCTTCCTAGCCGCGTGTCTTCGTCTGTCGCCATGGGGAGCGTGCCAAGCAAAGCGGAGGCCGCCAAGCCCACGGCGCGGTACCCCGTGCTGGCCACTAGCGTCGCGCCTGTACGTCGCCTCCTATGCCTTTCTTAGCTTTTCTCGCCACGTTCTGGCGGTCTCCAACGCCCGTTTCCCTCTGTTTAAACCGTCCAATTGGCGATACATGAGCGAATTTAACGCTTCCTACTGTTATGGTGGACGTGTTGGGTTGTTGCGGGGGAACTGTCCAGGACGGCGAGCTCCCCGTGTTCATGCAGCAGGTGGAGCAGATCGAGAAGGAGCGCGCGAAGCTGCCGAACCCGGGGCTGTACGAGAACGCGTCGAACGAACTTAAGGGCCCCGTGAGCCCGGA
>MBAC02004579.1:0-11724 GCA_001712635.2 Nothophytophthora sp. Chile5
ATCGCACCACAGGGTTATCAAAGTGATTGTGTCAGATTTCAAGAAGGCTCCCACAGAAACTGTTCTCAACTCCGTAATCCCCAGAGTTCTTCTTTACGACGCAGACAATAGCACGGACAACGCACATAGTCACTGCTGTGAAGGTTTGTACTTGACCTCCACCTCTTTTGCTCCCTTTGTATTCTCTTTTTGCTTTAAGCTCACAGTGATTTTTAAATGCCGTTCTCGCAGGTCCTCTGCCAACAGACTCTGTGATTAAAGCCACTGCCTACCTGATTGCCTCGAATAACTACAGGACGATATTCGATCGAGGAGACCGATCGATCCCCGCCAAAATTGTTTTCAACAGCACTAAAGCGATGGTCCGACCTGGAAGTCTTGCTGGCTCAGATGTCACGACACTTCGAGCTACACGGTACGAAGGCCATACACATTTGTCCTGTGAATTCCGATATGATCTGACATAGTTTCGTTAGCTTTGTGGCCTCTCTTACTGGGCGACTTGGCTCTCGTGCATCTATCAACACCGCCAAGTTCAACTTTGTATCGCTGCAACACGTGCAGGTTAATCGACAAGTTGTGGCTTCGCTCCCAACGTTCAAGCCGCTGCCAATCTGACGACTTGAAGATGTTCGTACTTGTGCTTGTTGTTGGAAATATGCGCTCATAACGTGTCTAACTATTTTTTGTGTTCTCTCTTTCTCCCTCTCTTTCTCTCTGATCATTGCTTGTTAAGGTTCTTGCTGTGAGAAGTGCTTTGTGCTGTACATGCAAGACGTACATGCACTCAGGTTGGGCGTGCGCACACGTTATTGCATCATTGCACCTGCTCGACAAGTTGGATTTGGCCATGGCGACACAGCGGATCCCCATGCGTGGCCCACCCGGACGACCGAGGTTCATCGGAGGGGGAATGACCCGTGAAGATCCCGCTTCGTCCGACTTCTTCGATCCCAACAATCTACTCCGCATCTTGACGGCGCAGCCGGGACGTGCTGTGCGATGGCCGTTTGCTCAGGAATTTGATGTTGATGAGGGCTCGTCTACTATCCGAGAGCACAGGGTCGGCCAGGTTGTGGGGTGTCGTATGTCCGATACGGACGGTGTCTTCGAGTGGAGCGTATCATTCCTACACGGAGATCATGGAGATACTCTCTACTATCAGGTTGAGGAATTAGTGACAGGCCTCATCCTAGCAAGAACCATGGGTGCAGCGTGATCGCGGCACTTCCGATCGTGTCATCGCTTCTCACTTTCTCCTCCACAGCACCAACATCCTAAAGCCATTTCCAGATACTTGGGGGCAAAGTTGCTCTAGATTGATAGCAGCGCCGACGCTGCCAGGGCGTGGCGTGGCGGGTGAAGCGAGTTTGGACGAGCTGGCAAATTGCCGAATGACCGAGGAGAAGGCTCCGGCGCCCGCTCGCCTGCTGGAACCTCCTCGTTCGGTCGATAGAGGCTCGTCCGTTTCTAACTGCCCTGGTGTCCTGAGGAGCTGGCTAGGTTAAACTATAAATACACAGCCGTATGAGTGGCTTGTCTTCGGCTCTTGCCGCGAGGTGCGAGGCCTCGCGCGAGGTTCTTGAATGGAGAAACTGCTGTCCGCACGCTCGAATTTGGCTATTCCTGTCGCGTCTTCGTCACCCATGTGGCACTTAGTGCAGGCCTGAACTCGAGCGAGCGCCGTAGGGATTCTCGTATCTTGGAAAATAACTTTCTCCCGCGCTTTGCTTCTGAAAAGTTGCCTTTCATAAATATCTGATGCTGAATTCCTGTCACAGATTTTCCAACCGGAATATCTGTTGCTCTTGGCAGGTATTCCAACTCGGACAACAGGTCCTCAGTAAAAATGAAGACAGCAGGTCATTCACTATTTTAGCAACAGATATTAATTAGCACCCGGCTAGCTACGGGACCATAGCAAACGGTTTGGTGTTGCGCACGGTTGCAATGCATTGCTATCTGTCTATATCCTGCCTCCAAACCTTTGCGGTGAAGACTTGGCACACGCTCTCTATTTCCTGGGGTTCCACTTGTGCATGAAGCTTGAATGTTCCTTTTTCAAGCTGGAGTCATTTCCTTTCGAGGGCTATAGCAACACAAGCACTGGGTTAGCACAATATACAACGGGTGTGAGTAGGAAACAGGAGTCAGACGTGAACGTACCCTGGCGCTCAGCGTGCCCAACGAGCGTCGTTTCTTGTTCGTGCTATTGCTGAAGCGGTCTTCCGGCTTGAGACCTCGCTGCTCGCGGCTCTGGCTGCTCTTGGATTGAGCTGCAGCGTCGTCCAGATCGCTCTTTCGCTGCGCCAAATTGAGTGTCCGTTGCTTGTCTTTCTCCGGTGGCTTCGGTGTGACCGCACTGCCCTCCTCCAGCTGGTTTTGTCGCTTGGAGCGACCCAGCCACAGCTCCATCGAACCTGTTTTAAATTTGCTGCGGCCACTGTCCTGATCCTTGCGGAATTGCTGTCGATCTTGCTGCCACCGGACCTTGGCAGGACGTTCACTACCGCGCTTCGAGGTCGCAGTTGCTCCGACGTCGCTTGCCTTCATCGCCTTCTCTTCCAGTTCGAGGCGTTTCTTGTCCAACTCGAGATACTGGTTCAAGTCGCCCAACGAGCAATCGCGTTGCTTCTCTTCGATGCTGTCGATGAACTTGGACAAGCTCACCTTACGCTTCTTTGGCCGATGTTCCTGCTTCGGTTTCGTCTCGAAGAACTTGCTGATACTCCTGGGGGCCTTCTCGTTGCGCATGCCGTCTTTCTGTCGAGCTTTCTTCGGCGAAAAGTCGACGCGTGTCCTCTTGAGCGACTTACGACGCTCGTCCTCACGCTGACGGCGTTGCTCTGACTGCCGAGGCTTCTCCACGATGGGGCTCTTCTTCGGAACAAACTGATCCCGTCGCCTCGCCTCGCTGCGCGATGGGTCTGTATTGTCCCTGGGCGTCAAAGGTTTGCGTTCCCGACGTTTCTGGGTCGATGCCTCCTTCTCAAAGTGGCTGCTCTGACTGCCTGTCGTCTCGCCGTCTTCAGCTATAGAATGCGGCGGCAGCTTCTTGAAGAACATACTCATGAGCTTCTTACTGCCCGCATCCGTCTTTGCTGCTTTCTCACTGGCCACCTGCTTCTTGGTCGCCTTCATGGCAGCTGCAAGGCTCTGGTTACATCGGAACCACGACAGTTACGGCGTCACTAGCCCAGCGTTGAGACCAGTCAATCTCCATGGCGTCGTCCTTTTGACGCACCTATTTATCCGGATTCGCACCTATCGGTACCGGTACTGGTACATTTTCTGACTTGAAGTTGCACTGACTCTTCATTAAGTGGCTCCGGCTCACGTCAGCCAGTCAGATCACCAGCTCAAGGGGTCCTGTGCGATATTCCATGCATTCAGACACCCCAGAGATGCCAACCAGCTCCCAAAGCTGTCCCCAGCACCTCCATCTCCCCAGATTTCTTTAGTTCGACGCTATCAGCCCAACTATGTGGCTTGGCGGACAGCAAAACTCCATCCGTTGACTAAAGATCGCGTGGATACGAACGATGGGGTGAAGGTGGAACACGAAGAAAAGAACCCTCCGGGCGTAGGATTGTCATTGGCACCGCTTTCCGATTTACGTGGCTTGCAAGTGGCTTGCCATGGTCCCCACTGCTGCCGCCATGACGAAAATCGCACGGTCGCCATCAAAGCAGTGCAATTTCTCCTCCTGCAACGCGTTGTTCCTATCAAATCAAGCTGAAAGAGTCGAGAACGAAGCTGAATAGTCCTCGTCATTCCTCATTTTGCTTCATTGTAAACACTTGCGTCCTTCATCCCATCGGCTGTCGCCTTTTGTTCGAGGAACTGGTCGCGATGACGCTGTCTACATCGGCCTCTGCACACGTCGAGCCGCGGGTATTCGAAGAAAAGCGGTCGGTAGGGGAGACCAGCGAGGCCAAACCCGCTCGCCATCACCTGAAACCTCGCGAACTACTGCAGCTCGTGCAGCATGCCAAGTTGTGGTCGTATCGGTGGCTCGGCTGGGCCTTCGTGTACGTCACGCTGCTACTGTACTTCTTCATCTACCGCAGTGTGGGGCTCTCGGCACTCATCAAGATGTACGGCACTGAAGACGACATGACGTTCGGCGTGCAGGCTTCGGTCTTGAGCCTCGGGATGCTGGAGGACTTCGTGTGTGCCACATACCTCGCGACTGCGCTCTGGGTCATCGACTACCTCGTGAGTCTAGCGTTCGGTCCAGTGTCCGTTGATATGGAGAGCATGACAGTCAACGTCTTCATGAAGCGGAAGCGGCAGCGCGTCATCCGCCAAGTCGTGACGTTCGTGGCGTCGTGGCTGCTGTTCTTGGCGACTGCATTTCCGTTCATCGCCGACATTATGCTGGTCCGCCTGCGCAATATGCGCTTCACCTTCGAGCTCATTGCTATGATCTATGCCGAGAGAGAGATGGCCAGTAGCGTCGCCATCGCGAGCTACGAGTACAACGCAGCCTTCGTAGCTGGAACCATCCTCGTCCTTGTGGCCACGTTCTTCGCTGCCGTGCGCACCTGGACCTCTTGGGCCGAGCTCACACGCTGGAACCCGACCCATCTGCTACTGTGGGCGGTGCGACCCCCCTTCCACCGCACGAAGCAGCAAGAGCTCGGCACGCCGAAGCAAGATTCGCATCGCGATGAATACGACAGCGATGACAAGGAAGACGTCAACGAGGCTCTGCTTGAGAGCGGCAAGTCCACCAAGTACGCACAGACATTCACGCCCAAACGCTCAAGCTTCAGTGCCGTGAACACCATCGCTCTCGCTGACACAGGGCCTGCAACCACCACCTCGGTATCTGGCTCGACTTCACTACGAACGAAGTGCCAGCATCCTATGTTGTACCTTCGTCGGGTCGACTGGCCACGTCGTGGCCTGCAATTGGCCGTGCTCCTTCTCGCTTTGGTGGTCACTCCGACCATTGTCCTAGCCATCAGCCAGGCCTGCTCAGCGCTGGTGGCGAACGTGGCGCTGGACACGACGCTGAATGAGCTGTTCACGCAGGGACTGCATGTCACGAAGGACGGATTCATGCCCATGGGTGCAGATGGCAAGATTAAATGGGCCAACGCGTACATCCACTCGGCGACCGAGAACTACACGCTCTTCGGGAACGCCTCGCTCTACCGTCGCACCCACGGTTTCCAAGGAGACCTGGCCTTCAACGTGACAGTGGATAGCAACAACCCGCCCAATGTGTTGGTCATCGCGGTGGAATCCTTCCGTTTCCAGGACTCCCGCTACCTGGTAGGGGATGAAGACCCATCCAACCTCTTGAAGGGATGGAATGGCACGGTCGTACCTGAATTTGACAAGTGGGCGAAACGCGGCGTGGCATTTCCGAACCTATGGTCCAGCTGGAAGACCAGTCGATCGGTGGCGAGTCTGTTGTATGGCCAGATCCCGTTGGATAGTACGCAGGAGACGGATATGACCGGCGGCAAGGAGAACGTGGAGCTCGCAGGGATGCCACAGCTCTTCAAGGCCAAGGGCTACGAGTCCTTCTTCTCCACGGGTTGCCGATTGAACTATGATGGTTGGGATTCGTTCTTTGAACCCCACGGCTTCGATACTGTTTGGGGCGAAGACGATATGATGAAGATCGCGGAGAAAACCCAAAACATCACATCGGACGACTGGAAGGGCAGCGAACACCGCGCCATGAACTGGGGCGTCCACGACGATGTGAGCTTCACAGTTTTGGGCAACTTGCTGATTCAGAAGTCGCAGGAGCAACGCGATCGCGTGAAAGCAGGTCAACCCAAGAAGCCGCTGTTCCTAGCGCATTACACCATCTCGAGTCACGTGGACTACAAGCAGCGCCCCAAGTGGTTCCGGGACCAGCCTCAACCCGACTTCACCACGCTTACCAACGGCGAAAAGCACGCGGATGTCGTCAAGGATTATCTGGAGATCCGCCGTTTCACTGACACGCAGCTGGGCAAGTTCATGGAGCTGATGGAAGGCCATGGCATCCTCAACGACACGATCGTCCTCATTGTCGGAGATCACGGCCAGGCACCGGAGTTCGGCGTTTCCACCCCCGAGCAGCGCGACCTGTCGGTCACGCGTGTGGCTGGCGCACTCATCGCCGAGGGGCGATTGGGGAATGCTGTGGGGCTCAAGATCGAGGATGCCGTGGAGCAATACGACATGCTCAACACTCTGGCCGACATCACGGGTGTTCCGGAGGAAGGGTTCCTTCAGGATGGCGTGGGACGTTCCCTCAAGCGGAACGTCACGTTTGGCGAACGCATCGTGTTCAGCAACAACCCGAACACGAAGGACTCGATCGTACGTGGCCACGACCGACTGCGTTACGACCGGAGCGCGAGCTCCGTGCTCCTGCATAATGCATACACTGACCACGATATGAAGAACGATCTCTATCCGGACCTCACGTCCCAGGAGCAGAAGAGCTGGTTGGCCTTACGCGACAGCGGCCGCGAGATCACCGCGTACTACAAGAGGCGCTGGGACAAGGAGTGTCTGCTAGCTGCCGAGTGTTAAGCCCCATGGCCTCCTCGGCATCAAGTGCTATTAACTTTATTTTCTCGCTATTGGAGGGTATCCCGCAGCAATAAACGAATGATTTGATCGTCCAAATGTGCATAAAATGGGCAGATGGATCCATCAACGCCGTTCCAGATTTGATATTTGAAGGGCCCCTCCCCTCCTTCAGAAATCTGGTTGCATCAGATGGCTAGGTTGGGTTGCTTTTTACCTTTACATTTCCTTCGTAACCACCACTCTTGTTGCCGACCATCGCTCGTCACCATTGCCGCTTTCCAGTTCCTTTTGCTTTACTTCGTTCTTCGCCCTCCCTCACCCACCCCAAGACCATCCCGGACGAGAAAAACGGAAGTGGCAAAGAACTAAGGCGATGCAGGCACACTCCTGGCGCTGAAGGCTACACCACAGCCGACAAGAGCGTTCTACTGGTCTGCATTGGTGCCGTTTTGCCCACTGGTGCGAATGAGTGGGAGCGCGTGTTTGCCAAGTACCGTGAGAGGTGAACGGCCTAGCCTTGCGAGATGTGACTTCGACTAAGGGAAAGTATCGACAGCTCCTGAACTCACACCAGCGCTGTTCTCGGGCCTTCATGATGTGAGCTTGGAAGTCGACAATGGTTTCACTTGTGCGCGGTTTCGTTTTGAGTGAGTGTTGGTAAGTTTTGGTAGTTTACAGTTTATTAATCTGAAGTCATGGCTGTGTCTATTTTATTATGCACATACATATTTTAGTTTTAGGTTTTAGAAGCTTCGGGATACCCTCCAGTACCGGATTTACCATTTCAACTTCAACGTTCGACTACCAAAATACCCAAAACAGATATGCTGATTGCTTTACGATCGTAGGGAACGCAGCCAACAGAGGAGGCTAGACACGCACAGGGAGGGACCCGGTATCTACTACTTCAGTATCTACTCCACATCTACATGTGCATGTAAACCACGTGTCCTTCGATGAAAAAAATGGCCCAGAAGCAGACATTGCATCTAGGTACAATCTAAAAGCTCAAGCAGGCTGTTTACGCCCCTGCTTGCGTGCTAGTATACCGGTATGACCAGAGTGCTGTCAACTAGGTGGTCAGTGACCAAGCTTGGGCTTTGGGAATCCATTCACCTTGGGCCCAACCGGCTCGACGCCGAATGCATATCTAGTACCGTATTACCCACAACTATGGCGGGGGAGGCGTTAGACTGCTTGGGTTCTTCGTCGTGCTCCTCGCTCAAGCTCACAATTCAATTTCTCAAGACTAGTTAGGACGAAGTTACCTGTTAGATTCCAGCACGGGTATGCGTTTGTTCGTACTCAAGCGCTGCTGGCTGCTGAGTTTCACCGCCTTGGTGGCGTTTGCCATTGGGGTTGTGGTCACATGGGTGATTGTCGCCTCGACTTCAAGTACTTCGGAAGAGGCGCGGCCCGTCCTGCTGCTGACCGGTGACTCACTGACCGAGTATGGTACCAAGCCGGACAACGACGGCTGGATATCACTGCTTCAAGATCGCTACTGCCGCACAGCCGACGTCATGGCTAGGGGTCTCAGCGGCTACAACACGAAGTACGTATCCCTGTCCTCATGGTTACTGCGTCTTGCTTTCGCCAACCTGACTGACTGCCTTGCTCAACTCCTACCTTTTCCAGATGGTTCATCGAGTACGCGCTGCCTGTCATCGAGCGCGAACTCGCCAGCCATAGGATCTCGCCAGCGCTTATCACGCTGTGGCTGGGCGCCAACGATGCCGCACTGTTGAACGGCACATCTGCATGGCAACACGTCCCGCTGGAGGAGTACGCCGCGAATCTGGCCGAAATCGTCCTCACGTTCCGATTGAAAGCGCCTGATGCCCAGATCCTGCTGATCACACCGGCGTTCGTGGATGACTCCCGCCGAATGTTGGCCAACGGCACGTCGGATCGATCGAACGCTGCATCTGGGGAGTACGCACGCAAATGTGTGGAGACCGCGCAGGAGATCGACACCCCCGTACTGGACCTGTATAGTATCTTCAGTGCCATGCCTAACAACGAGAGTGCTGCCTACCTGGAGGACGGACTGCACTTCAACGCGGAGGGCAATCGACTGGTGGACCAGGAGTTGCGAGTGACCATCGCTTCCGAGTTCCCCGAACTGGTGTCGCGCCTTGAGGCTTGGGATGTTCCGAGTTTCACAGAGTTTAATGCGCAATGATAGAACATGAGCAGCGTTCACACCCATCTGGGTGGGAGTGCCGGTATGGTATCCTAATCCTAAAATTGCACTTATTAATTGTATTGGTGGTGGTGGTCTTTTGGATTATCTGGATGTTGGCTGACTCCAGTCCAACAGCCAACCGTGTCTTCGAATCCGCGACAAGCGTCTTGTAGATAAGGTGAGTAAGGAATGGATCGCTTTGAGAAGAGAAAGCTGCTTCCGCCGTGTATCGGATGATGTTCCTTTCTTAGTTTATCCCGAAACGGAGTTGATCGAGCCTGTCAGTTTGTCCATCCAAGATACAAGATCATTGTGGCGACCACCACACCGTAATACCGGTACCGCTCCAAGCGTATGTTGAAGGTGCTATCCTGGCAATTGTTTGTGTCCAGATGTGGACTCATCACCTCGGGGCTGCAAAAGATCGCAGACGCATTATGGACACGGCTACAATCGCCAAGTATGCACACCTGCGGAGGATCTCCTGGAAGCAAGATTCCCGCGGGTGCCAGCAATGATCGCCAATGACGTGAACCATTGGAAAGAGGAAAGGTGACGCGTCCTCGTTGCGACTCCATCGTCCTGTGGTTTATCACCTATCGACTCTCAAGGCGTGTTGCGCCTTCCAACGTTGACGTTGTGCGTTATCAGTGTTCAGCTTCAGCAAGTAACACAATAGACTTCACATTAAAAAAATCGCGGACGCACTGGCCAATATGGCCAGTCTCGAGACGCAGCCGCCAGGACCCACTGATGCTCGCAATCCAGCCGACTCCGAGATGGAAAGAACTGACACACGCCTGTACAGACGTACAGCACTGGATGGGCAGACTTCGTGGCGAAGCCACCACACACAGCAGGACCGGTCGTCCTTAAGAAGGACCACCGGCTCTTCGCTCGGAGGAGGTGTAATGCTGGCCGACGATGCACAAAGTATCAATTTTTCAAACATCGAGTTTATTTTTACCGTTAGCAAAGTTTATAACAAGTGGCTATTTGAGGTCGAGGCTAATTGAGGTTGGAACTCAATTCCAGCTATTTGAGGTGATTAGCAAGCTCACAAAATGAGTTTGCATCCTCAATTCCTCCGCCCGCTTTTGCGCGATCTTGAGTCAGTCGCGAACGTGGCACCGACGCCCTCAACACAGTGGGACCCCGTAACGGCGGGGCGCGTCTATCACCCGATGATCCGGATGAGACTGAGAGCAAATGAGCGGATACCTGTACGACCCACCGCCAGTGGCCAACGGTGTCTCTATTGGAAGCCGAGCCACGCGATTGGGCATGAGAAATGCAACGCGCAGGCGTTGAGGAGACATTCCCACTGCCGCTAGAGACCAGATTCCAACTGCCGGCTCGAAGAGGAAGGGCGGAGCACACCGAAGTTCTTCCACTCGGAGCTGCGACTAAGGCAAAACACAGCATGTCGAACATCACGGACGCCACGTGCGACTTCGGCCTCGCGCAGACGGCGGCAGGCTGCGTACGCACTCTGGCGTCTTACGACCTGAGCGCGTACCGGAGCTACCAGATCGGCTACTGCGTCGTGGGCCTAGTGTGCTTGGTGGCCAGCGTCTTCATGGCGGTGCGGTCGGTGAGGCACGAGGGCTCTCCACTGCAGCAGGCCAACTTCCTCTTCTCCTGCTACGCGTCGGTTACCGTGGCGTTCCGAGGCATCGACCCAGGAAGCTACGGCCATGTCATCCCGCTGCCGATCTTCGGGCTGCTGTCAGACACCTGCACCGCCTCCCTCTATTCCGTCTAGTAAGTCACCTCTCTCTTGCCGTTAGCTCCCAGGAATCTGGGCCGGTGGAACTAACTACTGCATTCTTGTATGAAGCATCTTGGCGCTGGGTTACTGGGCGACCATCATCCAGCAGGGGGCAGCGATAACCGACGGCCTCGTCCACCTGCAGGTCTTGGAGCGTGGGGCGATCGTCGTGGTCTGGATCTTCTACTCCGCCAACGACCTGTGCCTCTACATGTACAAGGGCTTCCAGCCGGAGAGCTTGATCTACGAGGAGCTCATCGGCAGCGCCTGCGTGCTGGGCATCATCAGCTCCACATTCCTGGTCTATGGACTGCGAGTACTCGCGCGTCTGCAGGAGTACGAGCGCCTCAAGAAGATGCAGATGCCGATCATGTTGGAGCGCACCGTGGCCAACCAGTCCTTCAACATGGAGCTGAGCGACGATGAGGACGGCGTGCCCGTGGTGGCCGAGCCCAGATACGTGCGGCGGCGCCCGCAAAACGGCCACGTCGCCAAGATCCGCAAGATCCTCATCGTCGCCGAGGCCGTGTCCCTTATCGTGATCGCCGCCCAGATGTACATGGCGGTCTCGCGCGCGTCGGAGACGCCCGTGGAGCTCTCGTGCGCCAACGGCAGGCTGTGCGACACCGTAAAGACCGGGCTGAACCTGCTGCACGTGTTTCAGGTACCTGCGAGGTCTTCAGCTGTGTGTTATCGAGCATGTTGCGCTCGATCGCTTCAGGACTCACTTGTGGTCTACGTTTCTCTCTATCTGTTGATGCAGGTGTTGTGTGTATGGGTGATCCTCTGGACCTTTCGGAAAATCCACAAGAAGGAGGTCGTCCCGCAGCCTCATTGAGCGCCAAGCGAGAGAGCTCGAGCCAAACGCGAGCGCAAAAGGGAATAGGACTTGTATTTAATGTGAAACTGCACGTAGTATGTGACGGCAGTAGCGTGTGGCTTGGTCAACTCTTAAGTGTGAAAGTTGCCACTGCGCTCATAAATGATAGTTACCGACAGCATTAGGGCTTCGATCACCCTGGAAAATACTAGCATTCTGTCGCCAATAAGCACTTCTTATCCCAGCGCTTCGTGTAGTACGCGTTAAGTCGACGGCCATTGTCGCGCCAGAGCAGCCAGTCGGCCTGTTCCTCGGCGCTAAGAGCGGGGAAGAGGTCCGTGTGCATGTCGTGGTCCGTGTCGGCATCGTGTAGCAACACGGAGCTCGAGATCGCATCGT
>MBAC02004582.1:0-31578 GCA_001712635.2 Nothophytophthora sp. Chile5
AAACCGCCAATGGTGATGGCGTTGGGCGCCAACTGCGGCGACAGCACGCAGTCCACGAGCTTCTGCGCCAGCGGCGAGATCGCGTAGTTGTACAGCAGCGACGCGTCGCTGCCGCTGTAGCGGTAGGTTAAGATGTGCTTGACGCCCTCCTCCGTCACGTAGCGGTAGTTCGCCGGCTTGGGGTCGCTGCTGCTGGAGGCGGCGCCCGTAGGACCAGAGCCCGGCGCGGCAGCAGCCGCCGCGCTCGCAGATCTCGTTAACACCATTTTCGCTTGCCCACCGGTTTGGATGTGTGGGGTTTTCGTATCCGACCCGAATTTTGGACTCGGCGGTTGGTGGCTGATGGTTGATGTACCGCGGTAGCTCAGTCAGCCACCAACTGTCGCTACTGTCACACGTGGAAGTTAAATCTTTGCGTGTTTTGTTGCAAGCAACTTAACACCCATTTCGAATGTTGCTGCGAGGTTTATTCTCTGGGTGTTCGGGTTAATGGGTGGCGAGGCGTGAAAGGTCGCGAGGTCGAGTTCGACTTGCACAACTGGGAAATGTGTGGCGCGAATGACGCGGTGTGTCTCCATGGCGTATGCGTCGTCGAGGCTGTTGGCAAGACGACATTCGAGTGCTGTCAATGTGACGCGCTGTACTCTGGCTCGCAGTGCAGCTCTCGTGACGCGATGGCGTACTTCGAAGCGCCGCTGGCATGCGCGTCGATCCTTGTGTTGCTTGTCGTCGGGGTCTTCTTGACCAACAAGGCCATCGCGTTGCTACGCTTCTCGGAAGACGAGAACGACGAATTTGACTTCCCCAGGGAATGGGAGGCTTCGCTAGAGTCATCGCTGTCTGCTCGATTACTCCGAGGCGAGTGGAGCGGACCCACACAAAAGGGTTTGCCCTGGAAACCGGCGAAGCACCACCTCACGGAGAACACGTTGATCACGCTCGTGGTGTTGCTGGATCTCGTGCAGTGGGTGCAACTGACGGCACTGTCGTTTCTGCCCGTGGTCCCGTGGCCTGCATCAAGCAGAGGCATCGCCAAGCTGCTGCGCCTGGCATTGCTGTACCCTCTGTGGAGTCACCTCGAAGCGAGTCACTTCCCGACAACCATGCTGTACCTGGCGCTGGGTTTCGTGCCCGGCGTGCTGATTGTTGCCTGCGTCCTTGGGGCGAAGCGGTTTCCACTGTTCAAACCCCAGCCGAAGAGCTCCCCGGCTGAAGACCTCTGTACGGTCATGCTCCGACTGCACAGCGAATGGCTCGTTTTGCCGGTCATGATCGGACTGCTGCTGCCTTTGGAGTGCGTCTTCATCGGATACACTAAGGACGAAGGCTCCGATATGGTGCTGCCTACGATGGATGCGTCGTGTTTTTCGCTACTGCAAGGCGCGCAGATTGCAGCAGGTGTGTGTATGCTGCTCGTCTTCTGGTTCGTGAGCTGCGCGATCGTCGTGCAACTGAACTGCGAGGCATCACCTCCAACGCCGACGCTATGGACGCACGTCCAGTATATGAGAGTCACGCAAGTGCTGAAAGCGCCGCTCGCGATGGTATAATTCCCCTGATTGCCGTCTTACCTTCTTCTGTTCGGCCTGCCTCGGTGCAGTGGCTAATGCGTTGGGTATACGCGTCTGTGTACTGCAGAGTGTCGTGGCCTCGATGAACTCTAACGCCTTGCTTCTTTGCGTGAGCTGCATCCTCGCGTCGTGCGTTGCCTTCAGTTTTGGTGTCTTGATGAGCAAAATGACCTTTTCTAATGCGTATTGGCTTGCAGGGTGACGATCGGGGGGATAAACGCGAGGATGAACCCTTGCATCCTTTCCTTGGTACGACCTGCTCAATTTGTCATACCGGGCGGTCCCGACAACCAGGCTAACAAGTCTTGTCGGCTTGCTCGGTTGGTCAGGTTAACGGACTTCGCATGTTCGGCGCCATCCTGTCGACGTGGAGCAGCGTGATGGCTCTCGTTGCCACCATCGTCGACGACCCGGGAGTGACGACTGTGTACGAGGTACGCAGCTCAAGATAATCTCGAGAACCCCAGCCCAAACTGCGATACAGGCATTCTCACCTTTGTGGATCGAGCAGGCATGGTACCTGGGCGCTATCGCCATCTCCACGATCTCGATTTCCAGTCTGTTGCTCTACCACACGGAAGAAT
Organism: Nothophytophthora sp. Chile5; assembly: GCA_001712635.2. NCBI lineage: Eukaryota > Oomycota > Peronosporomycetes > Peronosporales > Peronosporaceae > Nothophytophthora > Nothophytophthora sp. Chile5. The sequence continues at coordinate 2,156 of MBAC02004582.1, forward strand.
TCTGGTTCCGACTCATGACGACTGTCAAAACAGAGAGCAGCAAGGCGTCGTCAGCACTCGGGGCGACTTCTTCGACTGCTGCTATCAAGGACGGCAAAGTTACTCGTGATGATGCCCCCTCTGGCAAGATGCAGACCGGGAAAGTGGCTGCCATTGGCTTCCGAGCCGGGCTCCCGAGCCTTCTGCCTTCGCGACGGTCCAGCACAGCGGAAAAGCAGCGCAGTCGAGCGAAGCATGGTCAGTCCAGTCGAGCGCTGAAGTAGCGGAGTCAGCACGGTTGTACTTGAAGTTGCGCTTCTCGGGAGCATGTTGACGCACCGAAGCAAATGCTTTCCACTTCGCGCAGATGCGCGGTCTGATAACGAAGAACTCGTGGACCTGTCGCAAAGAGAGACCGTCGAAAAACAAGTCAAACAAGATGTGAGGGATCGGTCGACTCATTCGAGACGTGGAGTTTTCCTACTTCGAAGCAGGGGACACCGGTCGCTGCAGGTGGAGACCCCGCTGGTCGAACCAGAACTGTGTTGCGCTTGTCGATGACGATGGCTGGAGGGAGCCTCCTTCAAGGGGGGTCCGACCTGAGAAGAGTGGCGGCGAAATGGCTCATCTGCAAGCGACAGCCGAACAATTGACCGACATGCGCGCCCCATCTCACGCCGCTCGTTTCTTCGCCCTTCTGTCGCAGCTTTCGGGTTTCGGAACCGTTGGGCCAATGTCCGTCCAACTTCCATAATGGGTAAACCCTTGCTTACGTCAATGGCCAGCCATCTGGCCAGCCGCCTGGTCACCGCAATCACAGGGGCATCAGCAGCGGCCCGCCATCACGGAAGAAAAGTGAAGGTCGGCCAGCCGCAGAGTGATGTCGCAGACTGCGACTCGCCGTGGAAAAGCTACAGGCCAGGCAGACACAAGCGAGGCGAAGACGGTTTACAGCTTCGTGCTGGTGTTCACAGCAGCAGCATTGACCGGAGAGACTCGCCACAAATCTGCAGTCTTGTTGAGATGTATCCATTCCATAGAAAGAAACGATCGTGCAATCAGCGGCGCTCCAATCCAGTTGGCGTGCGCCGATTGGATACACGTCCGCTGGGGCATTGACACGGCTTGTGCCATTGGCGAGGAATGACACGACGGCAGAAGGAGGCAAAATGACCGGACCAGAAGCGAGCGATGCCGCTTCCATGCAGCATGGCTGTCTGTCTAAAAGGCTCATCGAAGACTCTAAAACACCAGCAGTGCGAGCCTAAAAGTTGGTCGCTGCTGATTGTGGAACGAAGGCAATGGGTTTTAGCGCGGCCATAATCACCAGCGTTGGCGGCGAAGCTCCGGATGACTTCTTCGATCTCTTCACTCGCTGCCCTATATTAAAGACGCGATCTTCGATTCTTCGATTACGCACTTCTGCAGTTATCGTTCCGCTAAAACTACCGTAACGTTCGGTCAATGGCAGAGCTCTGCTCCAAATCAAATGGGCAGTTTCCGTTACGGCGCAAGTGCAGCACGAATTTCGAGCCTGAGCCAGTCGTTACCCGTCCGTGGGTTGCTGCTTGCTGGTCCCACAAAGAGCTTGGAACCACCGACGGAAGCAGCATGTTACAGATCCTCCCTGCCTTTCGTCGAAACGTTCAGCGCCACTGACCTCAAAGAGATACACATTCCAGAGGCTATTGGAGGTGGCCGTACCGCACGCTGTGCATAGCGGCGAGGTGAATGCTTCTTGGCTTCTCGAGGAGCTTTGTTGCTTGCATTTTGGATACATCCCCTGATCGTGAAGCTGCGTCGTGCGAGAACTCGAAAGAAAATATTTTTAGCGAATGTATCGCTAAATTTTAGCCGAATTTTAGGTATCCGCGACATGAGTCAATCCACAAATCAGGACATCTGCACAGATCTTTTCGAGCCAGCGGGCGATCCAAGCCACACAACGGCCGTTCCACGCTCGCCTCCCGAGGTTTTACTCCCGAAGCAGCTCGTAATCCGCAAGGTTTTCTCTATTTCCTCGGGTTATTTCGGATTACTGTCGTGGGGGATGGGTAATAGAAGAGCGCACTATTCGAGTGGCTTTGACCCCCGGCTGTCATTCGGTCATCCACCCCCCCGTTGTTGCGGACTGCTCATTTTTAGATTACGCCGACTCCGAGGAAGGAGAAGCCAAGCCAAGCGCGACCTGCCTCTGCCTGGACATGGCTCAGATAGCAATGGAGCCTTCTGCCAGTCAAAGCTACACGATGGGCGGCGAGATCTACGGCTTGACGTCCACGACGAAGACCTCCACGTCCATCAAGTGCATGGACAGCGTGACGCACCGGTCCCGCGGGTCGTCGCCGGCGAGCAGCGGCGACGAGATGGCCGAGTCGTTCTCGCCTCGTGGCTCCACGAAAGCCAGATCTGGGGGATTCTTCGCCTCGGAGACGGCGCTGGGACTGATGGAGCGCTACCAGAGCGCCACGTGCACCAAGATGTACGACGTGGAGGAGCTGATCGACTACTACTTCCATCGGCGTCTGGCCGCCGTGCCCGCCGTGGTGGTGAGCTACCTGCCGTTCGTGATCACACCCAACCAGATCACGCTGTTCGGTCTGGGACTGGGCTGGGCGGCGGCCATGTGTCTCTACGACTCGGAGTTCCATCAGCCGCTGGCCTGGCAGCCCAACCACTCGCTGTTGGCCGCCAGCGCCTTGATGTTCGCGTGGATCGTATCGGACTGCGCCGATGGCCAAGTGGCGCGACTGTGCAAGCGCGGCACGCGCACGGGCCGCATCCTGGACGGCGTGGTGGACGGCCTGGTGATCGCGCCCAACTGCTGGGTCATGGGGCTTCTCATGGCGCACCGCTACGAGAGCAACGCGTACTTCTGGCTGGGCATCTCGGCCGGCATGTCTCTCTGGCTGCACGCCATCGTCTACGACAAGGTGAAGAACGTGTACATGGAGAACGCGTTGCCGCAGTCCGAGTGTGACGGCGAGACGGTGGCCAGCGTACGCGCCGAGTACCGCGCTGCACGCAAGCAGGCCGCCTGTGCTCTGGACACGGTCCTGCTGGGCATCTACACGGTCTACCTCACGGTGCAGGCCGCGTTCACGTCGGACGCGGCGTCCAAGGCCGAGGTGGCGCGCCAATCGCTGCTCGCCTCGTGCTCTAGCGAGTACCACACGGCCTACCGCAAACAGTTCGGGGGTCTGGTGCGTGTGGCGTCGTTCATGGGCATCAGCGCGCACGTCGTGGGCATCTACGTGACGTACTTCGTCGCCATCTTCTACTGGGACGTGCTGTTCTACCTGCAGTTTTACTTCCTCGTGGCGCTCAACCTCGTGCTGCTCGGTGTGCTCTTCGAGTACTCGCGCTCGGGCATGGCCACGTTCAAGCCCTCCAAGAGCGGCTCCTTCTAGGCGCTGCGAGTCAGACAGACGCCGCCAGCCAGGGCCAAGTAGCCAACGAGTCCAAGCAGGCGGATCGGATGTGGCTTGGTGGCTCGCTTGTGACATGCTCGAGCGAGCACCCGGCTGTAAGCGAAGCACTCCATCAGTCTGCGCTGAAAGTAGCATGTAAATAGTTGGCTTCCAGTCACGATCGGACTGGACTTCCCGTCGGATCCAGTCCAGACCTCTAGCACCCGCGAGTGTATGCATACTATCTAATTCGAGCGCTCCTGCCCTCACTCGTCTCTCTTCCATGTTCGATCGCTGCATGTTCGCTTGCTTCACGTTCGATCGCTTAGCTCTCGCGCCTCTCTCGTTCGACTGTGTGGCTGCTGCTTCTCACCGCTTGCCCATGCTGAAGAGCACGGGGAAGTTCATGCGACTCGGGATGGCGAGCGAGAAGAAGAGCAGGAACACCAGGCCGAGCGCCTCCACGAAGTACAGCAGGCTCTGGTCGAACGGGAAGCCTTGCTCGAAGTAGCCCAGCAGCGCGAACAGTGCCGGCGCCGCCGCGCTGGCCAGGAAGAAGGCGGCGTACTGCACGCGTTGAGCCGCGCGATGCACCGCCAGTCGACGGTCCACGGCGATGGAGTTGTCCAGCAATGCCAGCAGGCCATGGGAAGCCACGCCCGCCGTCAGCTGCTTGACTACAAGCACGCCCACCACGAGGAACCAGGCGAAGGGAAGCTCGTCCACCTTGAACAGGTCAATGAGCGGGAAGCAGCCCAGGATGGGGATCTGCAGCAGCAGACCGACTCGCAGCGTGGCCAACGGCGTCATGACGTTCCGCGCAGACGAGCAGAGCACGCCAGACGCAACGTGGCCGAGCAGAACGACAAGCGAGAGCACCGCCAGCGTGCCAGCCACCGTGAGGGTAATGGACGACACCGTCGACTGAGACGCCGGCGGCTCGGCGTGCACGCTACCGCCTAACGTGATGGGGTTCTGCTTGAAGAACCAGAGCGGCAGCATCTCGTCGAAGCTTAGCTGGACCAGCGACCAGAAGAAGAACACCATGAGCACCAGACACGCCAGCGGCTCCCGCGTGATCGCCAGTTCGGGGACGGGGGCGTCCGTCGCCTTGGCAGCGGCGCGAGTGGCAGCGCTCGACTTCCGCGGCTTCTTCTCCAGCGGCTGGTACGATGACGGGTTCGTCGTGCCAACACGGGAGATGGCTACTGTTGCAGGCGCCGGGGTGGCTTGTGAGTGCACCACGACCGAGATCACCGGCTCCTGATCCTCCACGTCTTCTTCATCCTGCAAACCGTATTCCAAGCTGTCGAAGAAAGCCTCTTCATCACTGCCATCGTCGCTCATAGTGGAGCGGACGCTGCCTGTACGCGCGCGGCTCACACTTCCGTGCCGACTACGTGGCGTGCCCACAATCTCGATCGTGCGCTCCAGCGAAGCGGTCGTGCGCTTGAGCAGCTCGTCCAGCGCGCGTTCCTGAGTGCTCTTGCCGATCTCCACCCCGTTGCGGCCTCCATATCGCTGCGGCAGACTGTCCACGCCAATGAGCGCCACCAACTCTTGCGTGCTCGTCTCCTTGTTCAAGAACGACACCTTCTCAGCCGTGCGCTTCGCCAAATGGGGACGAACGCGGGCCATGACCTGCGAGAACCACACGGGCGCGTTCACGACCGCCAAAGCGTGCAGTCGGTCGGGAAGTTCGCGCTGCAGTGCCGTGACTACGGCACAGGCGCTGTCCACGGCGCGGGCATCAGCGTCCCGCAGCGAGAGGCCATCCAGATCCACCACGTACACGATCTTCTGGGCTGGCGAACGCAGCAGCGTCTCTTGCGCAAACGCCAGGAAGAACCGGTAGTGATCACGTAGGTCGGCAGCCGTGAAGCCCGCGGCATGCAGCTTGTCCATCTTGACGCGACCCACGAAGTCCCACACCACCAGATGGCCATCCGCCGTGTAGCCATGGAAGTAGTGCGGCAGGATATCCCGGATCAGTCGGAAGTGCGGTTGCGGAGTGACCAGTAGCTTGGCCGCCGACAGCTTGGTCGGCGACGGGACCGGCTTCTTGGTACTCAAGCCCATGCTGCTTCGTCCAAAGGTCTCGCCGAACGCCGACTTGACGTGAGCCACAGTTCGAGCCACGGGACTGTTGTCACCTTCGCTGCTGCTTGTGCTGCTGGTGTTCAGACTCGTATTGGAGCGAGACGCCGGGGTGAGCGTCTCGACCGGATGCTGCGGCATGAAGTTGAGGAAGTCGTCCTCCTCTTCCGCCAGCTGCGTGTAGGACGTGCGACTACGCAGTCGCAGCGCCACCAGCATCACCACGACAGCGATCCAGGCGACGACCGACACGAAGCACAGCGGATAGAAGTACAGCGCCGTGTCGAGAGCTGCCGGGTCGTCGTTCCCTCCGGATGACGATGCCTGCGGCAATTTGGCGCCCAAACTGATGAGCAGAAACGTCCCCATGGCACCCACACCCATCCCAAGCGTCCGAGTGACCAGCGCCAGCCGCGTCTGGCGGTTGCCGCAGATGTTGTCCACCTCGATGAGCGCCACAGGCAGCACGCCGCTGCTAAGTCCCGTGGCGAAGCGCACGAGCGTCATGGCCAGCAAGCTCTGGCACAGCAGCAGACTGAAGAAGCCAGCCCCGGTCACCGCCAGACCCCAGAGGATCACGCCCTTGCTGCTCTTGAGCGAACGCGCCAGATTAATCCAGAAGCCGCAGCTCAGTGCGTGCCCCAAGAACCCTGCGCCCGACAGAATCGCCGTGTAGAAGCCGAGTCGGTGGAAGGACGTCTCTGGGTAGAAGTGCAGCGCCAGCATCGGCCCCAGCACCAGCACCACCGTGTGCGCAATGTACTCGATCATGGCGCACGCCATCAGGAACAGCAGACGCGCGTTGAAGCCGCCGCAGAAGCCAAAGCACGCCCCCGCCATGTTCGTGTCGGTCGTAACGATGTTTCTCCGTCAATTCTCCTCCTCTTTCGCTCGAAACTGCACGAGTGAGATGGTCAAGCACTCGCTCACGTTGCACAGCCAAGCAATTGCCGTCACGCTTGCAGTGGGGCGTCGCAGGGCGAAGAGAGAGAGAGAGATGCTTCCTCCGCTTCGTGCGCTTCTCTTACTGTCCGCGGTCGCTTTCTTTGCGGAGACTGCGCGAGGAGGTGGTGCCAGGAGCGGCGGGTATACGTGTGATGTATACCCGCCCTCCCTGTTCGCTGGAATAAGGACGAGGCTTTTGTGTGGCCTCTTTGCGTTTTGGTCACAAGTTTTGGTACACTGGGTTCGGTGATTTGCAGAACCTTGCCAAGCTCACTGAAATGTAGGTACAATTTCGGTAGAGTGCGACCAAAAAGTGGTACAAAGCCAGTTTGCACGCTCGCCAGACAAATATTTACCAGAGGCCTATCCGGCTATACGCAAAATGAATATATTGCGCTATTACTGCCAATCATATGGTTCACAACCACGTGATTGGTCCGCAGCAGACCAATCATTCATCAACGTAATGTACTCGTAATTTACGTGCGCACAAGAGAGCAAAGTAAAAATCAAGCAGGTATTATTTTTCGGATGTTTGTTGAAGTTCATGCGGCACGAGAATCCTAATCGCCTACCTTCAGGATGGAGCGAATGCGCGCGCGGCACAAGGGGCAGACACGCGACGTGTGCATGATAGTCTGCAGGCAAGCGATGCATCCGGCTTGGTGGCCACAAGGTGTGCAAATGGCGTTGCGCGGCGCCACGTCGCACATGCCGCACAGATCGAGATGGTTCTCCTCCTCTTCATCCTGCGGCGACTGCTGTTGCTCTCGTTCTCCTTCCACTTGGGATACCGATGACTGTTGCTGCCGCTCTTGAGTCGTTTCTCGCTTCTGCTCTTGCTGTTGTTCTTGCGGGCGCTGCGGCGGGGGACCCTCTCGCGGCGACCCGCGCGATCCCGTGTCCGTCAGCAACAACATTCCTGTCGCGAACTCGGGGCCGACGCTATCGCTATCACTTCCACTGGTGATGCTAGTGCTTGACCTCGCTGGGCCTCCAATATACTGCCGTTGTGCGGCGAGAGGGACTTCGATGTGCTTCGGCGGCTGCGGAGACGTGAAGTGCACTCGATTGCGCTCGCGGTGCTCCGGTTCACTTGGCTCCGTCTCTCCTCGCCGCTGAAAATTGGGCGGCAAAGCTTCAAGTTCATCCTCTTCATTTTGCGTCGGAGGGGGTGGCGCCTGCACCGGTCCTTGCGGTGGTTCTTGAGGCAGTTCGTTCTGAAGGTCTTCCACTAGCTGGGATCGTCGCTGCTCCAGTGTCGCGCGAAGTCGTTGGAAGAGTGGATCGTCTGCAGCTTCCCGCTGTTGTTCCTGCTCTTTCATCATCGAAGAGCGCAGGTTCTCGACCAGTTCATGCGGCCAGTAGTACAGCTCGCCGTTCGGTGCCTCGAAGAGTGGCGCTTGGTATACTGGCGAGCCGGTTTCACGCACGTAAAAGTTGGAACTCTGCAGCACCCGACGCCAGTGCGAGAGGTTGTTGTAGCTGTCGGCGGCGAACACGAGGTGGCGCGTCTGCACGTCCTCGAGGCTCATCGTTTTGCGGCAAATGGGCGAGCGCGTGAACTTGTGTTGCTTTACACGATGACACATGACCGGCTTGTCGAAGACGAACGCGTTCTCGCGCTTGAGCCACGAGTAGCTGTCCGTCGACGGGAAGAGCGCGACTTTCGCGGCCTCGTCGATGAGCATCACGAAGTCCGGGCGGAGGTTTCCCGGACGGTGGAACACACACAGCTCCGTGGACGTGCGCTGTTTGTTGCAGGCTACGACCACGCCCCAGCGCTTTTTCCAGCGGAACTTCCCGCGCAAGAACAACCAGCCGCTGTGGACCTTCATGTGCTCCAGCAATACACCACCGGCTACACGTCGGCCGTATTGACGAGCGATATCCAACGGCGTGAGGCCCTTGCGATTGACCGCGAACGCGTCGGCCCCTGCCTCCAGCAGCGTCTCCGTGCTCAATCTGTCCCGATTCGTCATGGCCGCATAGTGCAGCGCCGTGTTCTTGAGCTTTGTACTGTCGAAGGTATTGACGTCCGCGCCCGCCGCGATGAGTTTGCCCACTGCTGCCTCGCCGCGTCTGCATGCAGCAGCCTCCATGAGCGGCGTCGTGCCCTTGCGGTGGTGCACCCAGTTCACGAGGTTGCGTGCCACGGCGTCGGATTCCTCCAGCTGCTCCTGCAGCTTGGCGTCGTCGCCGGCCCTGGCCGCCTTCCAGATCGCAAGGCACTCAGCTTGGGTCATCGATAAGCGGACTTGGCTGAAGGAGGTAACAAGTGGCTTGTCAGTGGCGTCTTGTGGCTGGAAAATTCGGAAATGAAGGATATCCTAACGTTGCACGGTTTAAATGTGGAGTTGAAGGCTGCAGCTAACGCTTGGCGTGAAATGTCGGAGCAGTCACGTCTGCAGGTCGGACGCCTTCCGCCTCACGTTTTGGCATATTGGACGCCGTGATGCTGGATAGATCGGAAGATGGACCAGCGCTGGTGGTGTGATGCATGAATGAAAAGTGTAGCCATGTTGAAGCAGCCATGTCGGACAGGAAAATGGGTGACTTCTGAGGAGGTGCACGCGCTCACGAATTATGAGTTCACGATTGGGTAAATTGCCAGAAGAAGATGGAGCTGATTGGTGCAAAGAGAATTTTAAGCGCATTTTTGCCTTGATTTGTTCGCTGAGAATAAGCCCAATAGTTGTACCGGCACTTGAAATTTGTAAGTGGGACATTTCTGATCTGGCCCAAATTGTCCCCCAAACAGTCCCAAATTCCAAATCTTCGACTATTTTATGGGTGGCAGGGCAAATTATTTATCCACCTGAAGCCATCATGACCCAGCAGCTACGAGCGCGGACTCGGCGGCAAAGTAAAGCAAAGGACAGCAGGTCATGTTCACGTATGTATTCGCTCGCTTCTTTCCACCCAGCGCCGGCACCTTCAAAGGTCGGGAAGGTCGTCCATCTGCGGCTGCTGGCCCGGGGTCACAGTCTTCGTGGTGATGTACACGAAGCCCTGCAGCGTGGCCACCAGCAGGTTGTACAGGACGATGAACTTGGTCCATCCGGCGTACTCATACGTCTGAGCGCACAACACCGCAAAGAACAGGATGGTCGCAGCACGGCCGATGTAGTTGCCCAAGAACGGGAGGTACATCTCCACGCTCACGCCATTCACCACAGACTTGAGATCGTACAAAATCACCGCCGCGCCTAGAAATTGCGGCAGTTTGCCGCACACACACTTTTAGTGACCCTTCTTGTATAATCAGGAGCAATAAATGGGAGGATTTCAACGCATACCGAAAGCCATGGTGTAGAATCCCAATGCGACTGCTCAGCAGCAAGCAATAAGTGCAGGAACAGCGATTCGTTAGCCCTCAACAGGTAAGTTGAGCCTTTGGACACAGGGATGGGGAGATCTATGCGCTTACCGGCCGCATATGTGAAGTGGATCAGCATTCCGAAGCCCTGGATGATGGTGAAGGCCGCCGCGAGCGTGTACATGCCGCTGAACACGATGTCCACCGTGATCCCGTGCTCCCCACCGCTCTCAAAGCCCTCGTCCTGGCCGCTGCCCCACCCGTTTCCGTTGCCACCACCGTAGCCCTGTGGCTGATACTGCGGAACAGCGTACGGGTGTACATTGGGCGCCGCATACGGCAGCTTCTGTTGCTGACGAGGCACTTGACCCCGCGCTGCGTCCTCCTTCTCTTCTTCGTCGCCGGTATCCACCGCCGGATTCCGCATCATGCGGTTGCCACCGGAGGCCACCGTCTCCTGCTTCGATGCACTACCTGGCCGTGGCAGCGCCGCATTCTCCTGCGGGTCCACAAGCGGCTGCTTGAGCTCTTCTTCCGGGAGGTCCATGGTCGGCAACACAAGAGATTGTTCCCTTCCTTTTACGGCTTCTCTTCCTTCCTTCTTTCTTTTGGCGACTTCTCTCCAAATGGAAATGCAGATTTATATGTTGCACGAAGGTGACCGAAGAGTGAGATACGTTGACACGGGGCTACAAATAAAGTGACCGCAACTTTACGTTGTGAAAGTAGGTCTACTATTCGAGCGTATAACTGTCATGGTCGACGTAACTTCGTGGACAGGTTACGATGACGGCTTCAACGTGGTCGATCGGTTGCTCACTTGGTGGCGGCCGAGTCGATGCCTGCAACCAGCACAGAAGCCATTCCGTGAGTATGGGTAACAGTTAACAAGCAGAGTGTTCTTGTCGATTCCGTAGAGCTGTATCCCTACCGTTCAGCTGCTCCAACGCCAGCATCAGTGCGTGAGTCCCCAGACGACCGTGCCCTTGAGCCTGTCGCACGAAATTAAAGTCGAGTGAGAAGATTACGAAGGTAATCAGACAAACAATATAGACATTCGCTACCTTGACGGCCACATAGAGCTGGTGCGAGAGGGCGAGGCCTGGAAGCGACAGGTTCATGCTGCACAAGCGAGTAGCACAGTGGAGGAGGGCTTCGTTAGTAACGTAGCAGGAAATCGAGCAATCCGCAACAGTATACATGTATGCGCACCTCTCCGCTTCCTTCAGGGCGATGCCCATGTCCTTGACGAAATGCTCCACGAAGAAACCGGGGTCAAAGTTGCGGTTCGCGATCCGTGGGCCGAGGTTACTGATCGACCAGGAGCCCGCGGCTCCCGCACTGACCGCACGAATGGCTTCCTCCACATCCAGCCCGCTCTTGTGCGCATACAGCAGCCCCTCCACCACTCCAATCATGTTGGTGGCGATGAGAATCTGGTTCACCATCTTCGTGTGCTGGCCTGCGCCAGCTCCCCCCATGTGGCGGATGTTCTTGCCCATGACATTGAACAGCGACATAGTCGACTCCACCGTGTTGGCATCTCCGCCGACCATGATGGACAGCGTGGCCTCACGAGCACCCACGTCGCCACCCGAGACGGGCGCGTCCAGACTTGAGATGCCTTTCTTCTTCGCCGCTTCGTAGATCTCCTTCGCCAGCGAAGGCTCGCTGGTGGTCATGTCCACGATGACGCCGCCGGCTTTCATGGTCGACAGCACGCCCCACTTCGGGTCCAGGAACACCTTCCGCACGTCGCTCGGGTAGCCCACAATGCCAAACACGATGTCTAATTGCAAATCCATCAATCAACAGCACACGAAGGTGAGCCAGATTCGTCACTGATACAGACAAATAGAGAGTGGCGAAAACCAACCAGACGCTTGCGCAACCTCCGCAGGGGAGTCAACCACGCGCGCGCCCTGCTGCTTCAACCCGTCGCACTTGGACAACGTGCGGTTGTACACCGTCACTTCGTAGCCGTGCTTCTATTCTCACGCAAACCCGTTCCACCACGCCAAGAGCATCAGCAACGACTTCGCTGAAGCCACAGAGCAGATTTGTATTGCGGCGGGTGTCTTCATCAGACTCTCCTCCCCTGGCGCCCGTACCAGGATGTGGCCACACATGCTCGCGCCCATTACCCCCGCCCCGATCCAGCCGACCCTAGCAGACAACACAATGGATATCAGCTTCGACAGAGGCTCGCGACATCGCAGACAACATCAAGGCGCGGGCACAGACGCAGCGCCACCGGACGCCCGGATCTACGGGGAGAGCGTGTGCTGCGCTTACTTGGGCTTCAAGAGAGACGCCGCCATGCTGCTGGGTGCTGGCTGATTTGGGTCCTTTTGCTTTAACGTGCAGAAATGAGTTGTCAACCGCCCACTGATCGATCCAACGAGGGCGGGACGAAGTCATTTAACGTGCTGCGATTGGCTAAAATGTGGATCTTGAAGATTTGATAGGCCTAGGGTTGCAGTGAGCCGCGGACCTCTGTAGAACGGGATGTGGCCCCCGTCACCTTCGGCTTGTGCATTCGCATCGAGCTGCGGTGGTCGATGAGTGCCACGAGGAGCTGAAGGCCTCGAGCCTGAACGGAACCAGGCAGCAATTCCAGCACTCAGATTGTGTGAGCTGTGTAGCAACAGCTACTCAGATGAGCGTTGGTCAACTGCAGCACGCTGCTCAGTTCATTTAGTGAGGTCTATCAAGAAACGTGAATGCAAAGCAAAAGGCAGTGTTTCATGTGTAAAACTGAAAGCAGCAATGGTCTTTCGAGACAGACAGGGTCGGTGGATCGGCTGGCTTGGCTGGAAGGCTGGAGAAGGGTCAAGGAGGCGGAATCACACCACTTCGACTTCGCTGGGTTTCTCGGGATAAATACCTGCATGTCAAGAGCATCAACCATTGTCAGAAATGCTCGCGTCAGGTTCTTGATACGCCATCGACTTGCGTACCATTCAATTTTTCCAATGCGAGCATTAGCGCTTGCGTCCCCAGACGGCCATGCCCTTGAGCCTACACAGCAATCAATCGTGAGTCATCTTCATGATATGCAGCGACCCTAACAACAAGTACAAAGAGAACGACGCCGTACCTTCACCGCAACATACAACTGGTGCGCCAGCGAGAGTCCAGGGAGCGACAGGTTCATTCTACAGCAGAAACAGCAAGTCACAATGCTCAATTCCAGCCCAAGCAAGCGCAGGGAACAGCACAGAAGACCTACCGTTCAGCTTCTTTCAGCGCAATGCCCATGTCCTTGACGAAATGCTCCACGAAGAACCCGGGGTCGAAATCGCGCTTGGCGATGCGAGGACCCATGTTAGTAATCGACCACGAGCCAGCCGCACCTGCACTGACGGCACGGATGGCTTCGTCCATGTCCAGGCCGCTCTTTTTCGCGTACAGCAGCCCTTCGACCACGCCAATCATGTTGGTGGCGATGAGGATCTGGTTCATCATCTTCGTGTGCTGTCCAGCGCCGGCCGCCCCCATGTGGCGAATGTTTTTGCCCAAGATGCTGAAGAACGGCATCGTCACGTACACCGAGTCCACATCCCCGCCGACCATAATGGACAGCGTGGCTTCTCGCGCGCCCACGTCGCCGCCTGATACAGGCGCATCCAGCGTCGAGACGCCCTTCTCTTTGGCCGCATCGTAGATCGTCTTCGCCAAGGCCGGCTCGCTTGTGGTCATGTCCACAATAATGCCACCAGCTTTCATCTGCGACAGTAAACCCGTTTCCGGGTCAAGCACCACCGCCTTCACATCGCTGGGATACCCGACAATCACGAATACGATATCTGGAAGATACAGCCAACCAAACATAAGTCAGTATAACCACCTACTGAATCCGTTTACAGAGCTCAATCGATGCTAAGATGACTGCGCACCAGAGTACTGAGCCACTTCCGCAGGAGAGGTGGCAACTCGCGCTCCCTTTTCCCCGAGAGCGTTGCATTTCGAAGCCGTTCGATTGTACACGGTGACTTCGTAGCCATGATTCTGCTCGATAGTAATGAAAGAGGGAGACAAGTAACAGCTCAGTGACAACCTGGGAGCGTGAGGTTACTTCTCAAGGCATTCGCGTTTGGTCACGTACCAGCAAATGACCACACATACTGGCGCCCATGATGCCCGTCCCGATCCAACCAACGCTGAGCATATACGTAGCATACAGGCCATTTCTTTAGGAACACCAGTGCCACACCACGAGCTTCGTACCTCCTTCACAGATAGCGTACCGAATTCTCGTCCGTGAGGCTGCCATGATGTCGAGTGCTTGGGCTTGGAACAGAGCTACAGACGCACAAAGACACAGTAGAAGAGTGAGAGATCGGTGCAAATTTGCTGGGGCTCAACGAGCCACAAGCTTGGAGTCTTACGATTCGTCTTGAGTGCCGGGTCGTCCAGGTCCGGATTCACCCCGGAGGCGAGTTGATGGTCCACAGCCGCAGCCGTAGCAGCGTTCACCGTAGCAGCGGTCGCCGTGACGGGCTCGTCCTTAGGCCGTCCCTGCGAATTCGACGCGACCAGATCTTCATCGATCACGACTCGACTCTCCGAGTACGACTTGAACAGGTGCTCGCTCAGGCGGTGATTGTGCCTATTGATCTAGTGGAACAGAGCAGCAACAACGCAAAAATGAGCGACTGCGAGGCTCCCAGCATTTGACGTAGCAAAAGTACGCGACAGAGCTATCAGCAGTACGAGCGACCAGCTCAATGTACTGTACCTGGGCCACGACACGGACGACGTACTTGCCCTTGTCCTGGGCCTCGTCAGGCTTCCGCTCCGAAATGCAGGCGCGGATCATGGCCGGACAGCCCATGTACCGGTAATGCTGGCGCGGGCGCTTGCCCTTTCCGCGCGGCTTGGTCTTGACGCCGTGCGTGCACAGATAGAGCTTCTTGACGAAGCCCACGCTCTCGTCGACGGGTTCCTTTAGGCTGTTGCGCTTGGCGGCTCGCGAGTTCACCGCCTTGGCCGAGTCGGACGTGCGCAATCGCATGGGCTGGTACGTTCGCACGCAGTATTCGTCCATCGCGCGGTGAAAGGCCTCCCAGGAGTCGAAGCACTGGTCAAGACCCGCGCATTGCACGAGCGTTTGCTCCTCTTCGCCCATAGGCAAGAGTCGCGCCGGATCCTCCTCGGCGTCAGCGTCCTCGTCCTCGTTCTCCTCTTCGTCGCGCAGATCTGAATCGCTCTCGCGCTTCCGTTCGCCTAGGATGCTCGACGACGTCGACACTGTTTGCTGCAGCGCCATGGCCGCATTCACGTCCGTGTACGTCGCTGGCATCCCTTCCGACACGACATCAGAGACTAGAGCGTCCGAAACACCGTTCGAGCCTTTCTTGGGCGACAGGAACGGCACGCTGGCGCCGGTAGAGCCGCCGGCGCGCCGCCTCTCCTTGCCGGCTGCTTCCATTTTCGCAACTTCCCGCTTGCCACAAAGGGGGTCAAAATGTCTTTTTGAAAGGCGGGGACTTCCAGACGACGGCGCACTATTATGCGCGTGCCCAGTACTATCGAATGTAGGTCCGACATTTAACCCAATCAACGATCCGCATACGTCGCCTTCCTTTCTCAAAACCAATTTGTAGCTTGAGCTGGAATGTCTTTGCAGGTTCAGAAATCCTCTCTTTCCGCATATCAAAACCTTGAAATCGGGGTTTTATCATGTCGTTGGCATCATGAAACGAGCGCGCGGAAGGGGTCAGCAAAGTTAGCCAAGCCAAGCAAGCATCAGATGGCGGACGGCAACCCGTACAGTCGTCGGCTGCGGTCCAGCGCGGAGCGTCCGCGTCGCGGGGCTCGAGCCCGTTCCTCCTCCGTCTCCTCTTCGTCTTCGGAGGAGATGGAGACCACTACGAGAACAACCGTGCGCAGCTCCTTGACCAATCGTTACGGCGTCTTCACTCCTGAACCTGTGCAACGGACTTTGGAGCTGCGTTCCGGAGAGGAAGATGACGATGAGGACGACGACTTCGAGGAGTTGGACGAGTATGGGGGTACTGTATATCGCAGTAGCTCATATCGCGCGTCGCAGGAAGAGGAGGACGTGGATGACAGGGCGGGCGGAGTGGAGCAAGTGGAGGAGGAAGAGGAGGTGGGGGAGCCAGTTGTGCGGCGATCGGAGCTGAAGCAGCGCGCGGCGGGAGCGGCGGCGTTCTTTCAGCGGCAAACGGCGGCCACGGGGCTTCGTCATCGCCTGACGAGCTCGACGGTGGTGAAGACGCTGCTGCGCTACCTGCGGCGCTTGTGGCGCTTCATCCTGCGGAATTCGTTCATGGCGGTGAACGTGCTGTGGCTATTGGCGCCGCTCTGCTGCTTCGTGATTGCTATCACAGTACCGCAGTACTTAACGACGGCGATCCGATACGTGGACATCCTGTCCACGACCGTGACGGGCCCGCGAGTCGCCGACGCGGCCTATGAGAAGGGCACAATGCGCACGATCGTGCAGGAGATCGTGGACGTGAAGCTGTCCAGCATGAACGAGGAGATTGCGCTGCTTCGTCAGACCGTGCAGTCTCAGGAACGCGACGTGGAGGCGCTCCGGCTGCTCCACGACTCGCTGCGTCACGCACACGACGAAGCCCAGCGGAAGTTCAGCCTCGTCGAGTCGGACAGCGCCATCACGGTGCACATTGAGCGAGTCGTTGCCAAGCACACGGATGAACTGGTATGTTGCGGCTTCCTGTGTGGATATGTGGCTGTCTTGTTGCTGCCGTCATTGTGTTTTTTTATTGGTGAGCTCATGACCTCTGTGTTACTTCTTCCGTCGCTAGTGGGAGAGATTTGTGGACAGCACTTCTCAGATGCAGCAAGACGTGCGAGCAGCTGCAAAGCAGCAGACGACGCTCTCCAATGCAGTGAAGGAGCACGAAGAGGAGATGAACGTACGCCATGCCGTTCATCCACCAAAGATCCGATCGTCCCTACTTGACTCTAACGTGAGTTGTCTGTGTAGAATGTGCGAAATTTGGCGAAGGAAGCTGTAGCGTCTTCCACGTCCGACAAAACGAGCGAAGAAGTGCACGAACGCGAGATCCGGAAGGAATTTTCCGATTGGCGCGCCAACTTCGGGCGTGAGTTGCAGGCAGAGATGCAACGCGAAGTCCAGGAGATCGAGAACCGCATGGCCAAGGTGTTGCAAGAGGAGAAACGAGTCCTCTCATCGAGCGCTGACGCGCTTCGTAGTTTGGATGCGACCGACCCAGGGATCCTGAGGGTGATTGAGGTCGCGGTACAAGCGGTGGAGATCAAGAAAACGGGTCGAGTGGACCACGCGGCTCTCGCGAACGGCGCCACTGTGATTCATTCCGAGCGGTGCGTCTCTTTATGCTATTTCTCCGTTTGCATACTGCCTGATTCAGCGCTGTCTTGGGTGCCTTTTGCTGACCTTTCACGTGTTTCTTCATAGTGATCTGCTCTCCCCCGAACAGTTCTCTCCGATGCGGCTCTTGAGCCAGATCGTGGGGCTGGATGTCCCTGAGGAAGACAACGCGTTCACGTCTCCGTCCTTCCGCCAAGCTCCAGCCCCTTTCCTGGGCTTACTACTGTCCTCGGGAGAAATCCCGTGGTGGCTTTCTCGCCACAACGGCCGCCCAGAGACGGCTCTCTCGGTATGTTTCGCCATGATTTCGTGGTTTATTCGCTCTTCCAATCGTCGAGTAGACCCTAATAGTTGACGTTTTGCTCAGGAAACGATGGAGATCGGTAGCTGCTGGGGTGTCGCAGGCTCCTCGGGGCGTCTATCGGTCAAGTTCGCGGAGCAAATCATCGCAGACGCGATCACGATCGATCACATTCCGGCTCAAATCGCGTCCGACTTTAGCTCAGCGCCGAATGGGTTCCGAATTATGGTGCGTGGACTCGCATCCGTGCATATATCTGTCTTCCGAGCGGCACTAACGCTGTCATTCATAACCATGGCTTTGGACAGGGTGTCTTGGGCCACCCGCTGCGGGAAACGGTGGCGTTCCTCCCGTTTGGGAACTTCTCCTACGCTCGCAATGGGCCTGCCAGCCAAACATTTAAATTAACATCGCCAGTGGTAAGTGCGTGGCGGCCTCTTCCTGTTACTAGGTGCTTCCACTATCTGACGTGGGTTTTGCTTCATGTGCTAATGTGACTTTAGAGTCAGCGAACTCCAATTGACGGCATCACTCTCGAGCTGACGTCCAACCACGGCCACCCAGACTTCACGTGCCTCTATCGCTTCCGGGTGCATGGGCAACCTGCTTGATGCGAACGGTTCGTGGGAAAAGAGCGAAAGCATTAGCAACAAGTCACCTGACACAGTTTATTCTACTTGATCAGCCGACTCGCTGTCTTGTTCTCTAGTTGCGATGCTACTGAAGCACATCGATTGGTCCTTGGGAGGGACGGCATCTAGGCGTATTTCGACTCGGCGTCATGAAGTGTCTGCTTCTCGCCCATCCGAATGTGCAAGCAGGACCGAAGCCACGGCGCCATTTGCAGGTCGTTCGCCCGTAAAAACAGGTCATCCTCCTAAATGCACAAGCACATTAGAATGAAAATCGCAACGCGAGCTGGGAAGAAGCAGGCAGTTCGTACCTCAAGCGTCGATGAATGTTGCTCCAGTCGGCTGGTGATGACCTTGCGGACTTCGGCATGCACTTTCTGGGTCAACGAGGGCGGCGATCGGGTTGAAGTCGTCGAATTGGACGCTTGCGCTGGCGTTTGCTCGATCATGGCGGTAAATTCTTCGGGCGATGCCAGTATAACCTCCATCCAGCGCTCCGAATTGGGAGCAAGCTGGCCATCGTGGTGGAAGCGCAAGGTTTTCTGCATAGGGACGTCGCCTTGTCTGCTAGTAGCTGACGACAGCAACGCGCGCTTTCCGGCGAGTATGGGGTCTCCTGGATTCAGCTGCTGCAATGCTACGGGCATCGGAAGGTTGACGATATCGTACGGATTGGCTGGCGTAGTGAACCCGTAGTTGCGCAGCAGTCGAAGATTGCCATGGTGCCCATAATTGATGAAGAGCTGCTCGCCAGGCTCGTAGACTCGCGTGGTGTGCACCGTAAAGCCTTGCTGCGGGTCGAAGTCTTGGACGCACTCGTCTCTATGGAGAGCAAACAGCAGAGTGGCCACAGTTTAACAGTTGAGAAGCACTGAAGGCGGAGGAGGAACGACACATTCAGGCTCCTACCGATTGTCGGCGTGGTTGAACCAGTCGAAGAACGGGATGAGTGTGAAGGGCTGGTTTTGACCGGACGTCGCGCGCGACATGAGGATGGAGATCGCCCAGAAGAAGGCCTGCGGGTTCACCAACTGGTTGGCTGTGCCGAATAAATGCTGGTACACTTGTGAATAGAAGCGTGGCCTACAGCAAAGAAGACCAATGCGTCAGTGGCGCACTCCATAGCTGTAATAGCTACAGTTCGTCCCTCACGCACCCTTGCTGCATCGCTCGTCGCGCTTCCTCACACGCCTGCAACTCGCCAAACTGCTTCTCGTTCCAGTACAACGGCAGGTCCACGAACTGGGGCAAGGCATTCACATACAGCTCGTCCAGCGGCGGCGTCTCGGCCAGGAACGCCGCTTGTGGGTCTTGCGCATGGGGGAAGTTCACCAGCAGATGAACTCCGAGCACCAGTGCCTTGGGGACGAACGAGACGCCTTCACGCAGTGTGGGATTGGAAGCGAGAAGCTGGTCTAGTTGGCGCAGGAAGCCTGGCGCCTTACGCTGCGCTTCCTCCAGCGCACACTCGGCCGAGAACGGATACCAGGCGTCTGGGCCGGCCTGGAAGACCAGCGTGTCTTTCGGGATGCGTTCTCGAGCCACCACGCCCACACCCATGTGCGGGATCACACGTGCCTCGATGGCGTCGGCCACTTGGCACCCGCGCGTGCGGCGCACGGCGGCGGCGACGCGCTTGAGTGCTACGTCCATCGCCGAGAAATGATCGATCGGTTTGTCAAAGCGAACTCGTATATGTATAATTTTGTGTATACAGTAGTTCAATTCATGTATACGCACATGTATACATTGCTTGTGCGGGAAGCTGATGGGTGGAGCAACTTCAACGTCCACTGATGTCCATTAACCTTAGGAGTTCATGCCGTAAACTACCGGGCACTCGCCGTTGTTCGCGGCCGCCTCCATGCTGCTGCGCACTGTTGTGCTCGTTGAATCTCGAAGCGAACCATTCCATGAGCACGAGGTTTTGTTCCTCAAGGTGATGGATGTTCAGCTGTTCGGTGTCGATGCTGTGGTCATAGGAGTCGAAATCGTAGGCCAGATCCAGGTCTCGCTCGTCCTCGACGATCATGTTGTGCAAGATGAGACAGCAGCGCATGACAGACGACACCATCTCCGGGGCCCAGAGCCGCATCGGCGCCGCCACCACTGCGAACCGCGCGTGCAGCAGACGCACCGCGTTCTTGACGTCCTTCAGTACGAGCGCGTGTCGCGTGGCAAACTCACTGTCCTCTTCTCTATTAGATTTGCCATTCGCCAGCAAATGACCCAGAGGGTCCGTCGAGAGATGAGTAGCAGTGTCTTCGGTTGACGACGTCTTCAAGAAGATGGAACTGTCCGGATACATCGAGTCCTGACAAAACCTGTCTGCGTCGGTTCCTCTCAAATTCTCATTGATGATAACACCACCAAGCACTTACCGTCAGGAAGTAAGAGTTGTCGTAGCTCTCTCCATTGAGAGTGTAGTCTGCTTCCGGTGCTTCGCCAGCGTACAGTCCCTTCACCAGCGTGGACTTTTTGGGGTCAATCATATCGATGTTGACTGTGGCAGTAGCGCTGGCGCTGCCAACGAAGTAGTGCCAGATGTGGCAGTCGGCCGAGGCCGCCGCCTCCAACACCACACACGACCGATCGTCCTTCGCGTGCCATCCGCGGGGATAGTTCTTCCATTTCAGATGCATGCAGTCTACCGCAGCTATGAGTCCAGGGAAACCGCACGTCATGTTCGCCGCCAGTAGACGCTGGATATCGTCGGCGTTAGGCGACCGGAGATACTCTTTAGCGAATAGTTTCTCCACAGTCGGCGCGAAACACTTAAGCGACCGAACGGCGACGGCCGAACTGAGCTCCAAGGACTCCTCTAACGCCTCCATACTGTCAGTGTACGTCAACATACGCAAGGCAGCGATGACTTTCACGAGCGGATGCACGCCGCCCTTGCCCGTAGCGTCCATGCGATGCCTAAAGAACGGATCTGCATCGCACACAGCGTTGAATACGCGCATGAAGAGCGTGCGGCGCATGCGGAATCGACGTCGGAACATCGCGTCGTCGTAGGTGGGGGACGGCGAGAAGAATTGCTGGTAGAGCGCTGATACGTCTCCTGGAAGCGGCGCTTGGCGTTGGGCGCGCAATCCGGAACGGATCCGCCACGCTTGCGCTTGGGCCGCACCATCGCCTGCGTTGCGGCCAAGGCGATGAGCAGGAACGCCTCCTCCTCGTCATCGTCATATAGCTCGTTCAGCAACCAGCTCGTGCTCCCAAATCCCGTCATGTTTCCCACCGAGATCCTCGTCAGACAAAATATATTGTTTGTGGTCCACATCTTGAAATCGACACCTGCGTTCGAGTATATATGACCTATACGTAATCAAACATCACTCATTGAAATGGCAGTTGAGACGGTTCATACCGGACAGTGAATGCGACACCTTCTGGGTTGACTGACACGCATGTCCAGTGGTTGGCCATTCTTCCAATACGACAGGCGAAGTGCAGCAACGACAAGCAGACCGACCGACAGACTCGTTGACCATGACGGAGCAGGCGACGGCGGCGCAGATCAAGTCCATGGAGGAGCTGGTGTCCTTCCTGTCGCACCCGCGGCCGGAGCTGCGCAAGTCGGCGTCCAGTCTGCTGATCAGCATGACGGCGTCGGACCAGAGCGTGTTCCAGCTGCTTGCGCTGCCGAAGTTGGACGTGGTGCAGGCGCTTTGCCGCGTCGTGAGCGACATGCGTCCCATCGCGGAGGACGCCATCAAGGCGCTCATCAACTTGACAGCGGCCAACCCGACGGCCTGCGAGCGCGCGCTTAAGTACGATCTGCTGAACCGCGTGATGACGCAGGTGGAAGACAGCGAGTGGCGCCTCACCGACTACTCCATGATGCTGCTGGCCAACGTGACCACGACCCCCGAGGGCGCCAAGGAGCTGCTGGGCTACGACGCCAAGGCCACGGACGCCACGCTGGCGCTGCGTGAGAAGAAGATCCGTACGCTCACGAACGCGTTCTTGGAGAGCGAGCCGGAGCCCGAGGGTGTGGATGCTGCCACCGGCGACGCCAAGTGGGACGACGAGTACCAGTACGTGGCCAACATCCTGGCGAATATCAGTCAGTTGGAGCAAGGCCGCGCGTTTCTGCTCAAGATGCGGCAGAACACGTCGCTGGTGGGCGCCCTCATGCCGCAGCTCAAGTCGCCCAACGTGGTGCGGCGGCGAGGCGTGGCCGCGGCGCTCAAGAATTTGTGCTTCGACTCGGACAACCACTTCTACCTCTACGACCAGTTGGATGTGCCCACGAACATGATGTTGCTACTGGCTGGTCCGGAGCCGCTGGATGAAGAGGACAAGCTGGGTATGAACCCGGTCGTGTTCAGCCAGGGCGACAAGAAGAAGCGTGAGCAGGACCGTCAGGTGCGACTAGCGGCCGTGGATTGTTTGCTGCTGCTGTGCACGACGCGCAATGGACGTAAGGATCTGCGTCGCAAGAAAGTGTACCCGATCATCCGCAATGCGCATCTGGTGGAGCCCGACGAAGAGATCGGCGACCAGATCTACAAGCTCGTGGACTTCCTCATCCGCGATGAAGAGGGCGAGGAGCCAGACTGGAACGACATCCGTGCTAAGTCCTTCGCCAGTGATCAAGAGACCAAGACCGGCGAGGATGGAGAGGTAGTCAAGCCGCCTCCGCAGTCTAAGGCGCCTGAGCCCAAGAAGCCTGAGCCCAAGGCGCCCGAGGCCAAGAAGCAGGTAGAGACGAGGGTCGAAGATAAGAAGGTCAAGGTCCCTGCTTCATCGACGAGTCCCGCTGTCGTCGCAGAAGACGAGAATGTGTCGGACGATTTTGCTGGTCAAATGGCCAACGAGATGTCGGCGCTCGATGTGAGCAGCGACGAAGAAGATGACGACGTCGACGTGGACTAAAGCCAAGCAGCCACCAGTCAGTTGTCGACAGGGCTGTCCTGCTCTTATAGAATACCCACGCACCCATTTCGCTGCATTGTTCATCGTATCTGCATGATCGCCCATTCAAGAGCACGCTTCTTGATGCAGGTTTCACTTTGCATTTGAGCTTTATCATTCGAGCTGCCTTCCTTTCTCACTGTCTATCTAATATGCTCACGAAGGTGCTCGTCCAAAGCTCCAATACAAAAGCCGCAACGGAAGAACAGCATACAATATATCGATAACGCGACATGCACATACGCGCAAAGGTGCTCTGCACTTCTGTGCTCTCTCCCTTTTGCTCGCTGGGATGGTTGCTTCGCACATAGGCTGGCTTCTGACTGGCGAAGCCATCGCTCTTGTACAATCAGGTTCATAATCTGTCACT
Source organism: Nothophytophthora sp. Chile5 (assembly GCA_001712635.2). NCBI lineage: Eukaryota > Oomycota > Peronosporomycetes > Peronosporales > Peronosporaceae > Nothophytophthora > Nothophytophthora sp. Chile5. The sequence goes on from MBAC02004582.1 coordinate 25,477, forward strand.
ATTGGGGTGCGGACGCCCGCTCCACGAGCAGCCAGGACACGCCTACGGACTGTTGTCCAGCACGAGTGGGTGCGACGACACGCTCATAAAGCGCTCCTTGCTGAACTTCCGTCGTACAGCAGTCAACTTGCTCATCTTGCCCACGCCGTTCTGTGCGTTCCACAGCATCTCCTTCAGGTCTTCAATGCAGACCTCCAGGCTGCGTTCGTTGTACGACGAGTGGTACTCCAACGTCGACGACTAGCACCACCAAACGCACATAATGTCAGTCAATCAATCATTCCCCAGCAAGCCAGAGAGAACGGCAGCCCATTCCACCACGTACCCAGGCCGGCAGGTCTCTCATCTGCGTGCGAGCAATGTGAACCGCCGAGGCGGCGATCGTGGACGGCATATACTTGATCAGCTTGTACTCTTGAAGACTGCGGTCCACAATGTAGTGTGCGAAGTGCTCGACGCGGTCGTCAGTCGTGCGCGACGCCTTCAGGAAACGCGTCATGAACTGGAAACCGGTCGGGAACGTCACTCGATAGCCAACCGAGGCCAGCAGCTCCGACTCCATCTTGAACACTTCCTCGCGGGTGTACGCGTTGTCGGTGATCTTCACAAAGTCTTCAGCTTCGGGCGGGTAGATCTCCTCGTACTTGGACGCAATGAACAGCGCCGCCACACCCACCAGCTGAAGTCGCTGACGCCGCACCGTCAGGTTCCTCTCCAAGTGGCGGTCGATGAGGTGGACCGCAATGTGCAGCGTCTGCGCCTGCAGACCGTATTTGCAGTGGACGTCCACCAGCCAATCCACCAGGATGGCGCGCATCTTCGAATTGATGTCCGACTGGCGGGACATGTACGAGCTGCTGGGCTTGCGCGCTTTCTGTAACATCAACGCAGCAAAGACACAATAAAATGAGACCACTGAGCTGTGATGAACTCAGCATGGAGTAAGCACACTTACCTCCGTATCCAGGTGGTACTTGGTGATGTCTTCGGCGTACTGCCAGCACATGGTCGGGTCGTGTTTATCCACCGAATCGATGTCGTGGCTTTCCTTTGGCGTCGGCAATGGCACATGAACCACTGGCTTGGGCTTCTCCAGAAAGCCGAGGGAGCTGAGAGTGTTCACGGCCGGCGTCGTAGCGGACAGCGGTCGGATGCTGCGGCTGCTGACGTTGACGTTGTTGATGTTGCGCTTGTTGACCAGGTATTTCTTCTTGGCCAACGCGCCAGCGGCGGACAGGGAGGAGTTCGTTGAACCCATCGAGCTCACGCTGGACTTTTTGATCTAAGTCATAAGGAAGAGCAGGTTACTCCACTGCACTGGCCATCCGTGAAGTGCTAAGCGTATACAGAGTATACACAGAACGTACGCTGATCCGGTTGGTCACATCGCCCAGCACGGCGCGGCGAGGCGCCGCCGTGGTCGTGGCTTGCGACTTGGTGAAGCGCGGGCGCTTCTCGGCCTTGCCGATCTCGTGCATGGCCTTGAAATTCGGACGCTAGTAAGAAGACAACAGCATTCCCATCCACGCACCAAAACATCAGCACTCGCGTATACAAAGTCCACGCAGAAGGGTAGCGCGCGGGTTGAGCCTTAACCGACGGAGGGAGGGGTGCTTACCTTTCCGGGACGGGAGCCGTGGTCGAGCGGCACGTCGTTCTCGTTGTTAACGTTCACACTTCTGCGCACGAACGACATTGTCTTCTTCTCGTTCTTCTTATGCGGGGGAAGCAGACGAACTGGGGGATAACGGACGGAGAGGGGGCGGAGGTCGAGGCACAGAGACACACACGGAGTTCTGTCTTGGAAGATATGGGCGGGACTGTCGCTGGAATAGAGCAGCCACCACTGCGCAAACGAAGGAGGTGCCGGGTCGGATATTTGCGCTCTGGCTGTTGCTTCTGGCGGTTTTCGGTTTGTTTTTTCGTGAAGGGGTGGAGAGGGCGATTTCACTTGGTTCCAGTATGTCGGCTGGGGGGAGGTCGCGATTGGGAAAAAAGCGCCAGGGAAAACGCTCAGCTGAAGGGGTCGTTTTGAAATTTCAAACCTGCCTCGGTTAAGTGCGAATACTGGTTTTCAATACCGGTAGAGATTTGAACCGGGATTCTGCCGATCGTTTCAGGGATTTTCGGGACGAAGAGGCTCAATGCGGGAACGCAACTCGATTGGCGGAAAAGAAGATTCAGTCGCCAAGCAGAGGGCTACGCGTAACTTTGTTCTGCAGGAAGTGGTTACGCGGCGACGCTCGAGGTTACGGTGCTGGGCGACCCCGCTGAAAAATGTCCCTTCATGAGGAATCCTCCGACGAGCTGTGAATTGGCTTTTGGCGATCTTCCAACATGTATCGCTGGCATGCTGCAGTAGTAGTACGCAGTATCGCCCCACATCTCCTTCATCTACATGTGCAGCCAATGCAGCCAGTGCAGCCCAGACCCTGGGTGGAGGTTGGCGCTTTCCGCTCGCGTGCGCGCATTCATGATCTTCGCCTGTTGTTGTTTTCATTTCACATTCAGTCGAAAGTAAACGGGTCATCAGCGTTTTCCTTACCGGTCTAGGGCGGGGGTTCCTGTGAGGAGCCGTTGTCATGGCCGATTTCCTCCAATCAGAGCGTCTGAATCTCCCTCCTGGCTCGTAAAAAGTCGTAAAAAGGCGAAGGGAAACGATCCGCCGATAACTTCAAGGCTTTCTCCCCATCAAGAGCAACGAGCCCAGGGGGGCGTGGCTGAGTGTGGCCGTTTTGCCAAGCCCGACCCTCCGCTCACAACGTAATTTGCGTCCCAGCCCTCAAGTGCTTTCTCTTCGTTCGCTCTTCGGCTCTTCTCTCTTCGGCTCGTCTTGGTATCTTTGGACCAAACATCATGAGCGCTACCACCACCGCGATCAACGGCAACAACGGCGTGAAGATCGCGCCCATGAAGAAGGTCAACACGCTCGGCAAGCGCAAGAAATCCATCGACGGTAAGCTACAGTTCTGTCTGCCCTTTGCAAAGGCTGGAGGCGCCCCTTCGCGACTTTGGGAGATCGGAAACGGATGCTGATATGTGTGGGTTTGGATCGCAGCGGAGGACGTGAAGCAAATTGGCAAGAGAGACGAGTTCGACCCGAACCAGTTCTACGTGTCGCTCACGTCGCACGCTGAGCAGTTTGGCGTGGAGCCTGTGCGCATCCGGGTACGAACACGTGCTTTGCGGTTTCCTGAGATGCAGGATTGGATAGGTGTTCTGACTGGACTTGTCGTCGTTTGTTGCGTATGAACAGTGGGGACAGAAGCTGCCCGAAGTGCGTGGCCCGATTGTCGGCACGAACCGCCACCACAAGTACCGCAATGCCATTGGGGCTCACGGCGGGTCGTACTGCATTTACCGCGGTCTTGCGGTAAGCATCCACAGTGGGCTTTGCAGCTTTGACATCGGAGTGAATACTAATGTTGTTGGTTGGATTCATGCTTTTGGACCTCGTGGTAGGTTGCTTCGGGTGCCATGACCAAGAACTCGGTCCCAGACCTGACGCAGACGACGCCGGCTGCCAAGATCGGGCCTCACCCGTCCTGGGCTGACCCGGAAAAGGTACGAAATCTGTGGCTGAGCACCCATGGCATGTACCCTTATCGCATCGCGGCTAACGCCTCTCCGTTGTGTGCTGTTCTGTCTGCTGCACAGATTGTCACCATGGACCCTTTCGGCCACTGCGTGCTGGAAGCTTTCCCCGAGCACTTCCAGAAGGGATACGACATTCGCCCGACGATCGCAGTCACCAAGGCGCACATGGATTTGCCTGAAATCCAAGAGGCCGTGCGTCTTGGCCGCCTGAAACCGGACGGCAAGATCCTGAAGTCGTCGTCGCAGCTTGTCATTACCAAGGCTGCAATTGACCCCGTCTGGTACCTGCCGGGAGTGGCCAAGCGTTTCAACACGACGGAAGCGAACTTGCGTCAGCAAATCTTCCAGGAGACCAACGGCATGTACCCCGAGCTTGTGACGAGAACGGACCTGAAGGTGTTCTTGCCGCCGATTGGAGGGTACGTCGTGCGTGTTGTATTGGCATTGCTCGTGGTAGATCATGCATAACACGAACCTGTGGTTTTGTGTCTTGCAGCATGACGATCTACATCTTTGGTTCGGTGGAGGGCATCTCCGACCCCACGAAGAAGCTGGCGGTCCGCGTTCACGACGAATGCAACGGCTCGGATGTGTTCGGGTCGGATATCTGCACGTGCCGGCCGTACCTGGCTCACGGCATCGAAGTTTGCGTGAAGACGGCGCAAGAAGGAGGGTAAGGACGCATGCTATGGAGATGAGGTGGAAAGTGTGGCAAAGAACTTGGCTCATGGATGTCGATGTTGCATTTCAACAGGACTGGCGTGATCGTGTACTTCCGCAAGGAAGGCCGTGCGCTCGGCGAAGTGACGAAGTATCTGGTCTACAACCTGCGTAAGCGCCAGGAGGGTGGTGACAGCGCGGAGGAGTACTTCAACTGCACGCAGACTGTGGCTGGCATTCAAGACGTGCGTTTCCAAGCGCTGATGCCCGATGCGCTGCACTGGCTCGGCATCACCAGGATCGACAAGTTCGTGTCCATGAGCGACATGAAGTACGACGCCATCGTCAAGTCGGTACGACCTGTTTGTGATTGATTTGTTTGGTATGCGGAGTAGATATGGATGGATACGTGGACTGACTTGCGCGTGAATTGCAGGGCATCGAAATCGTGGAGCGCATTCCCATCCCGGAGGATCTGGTGCCGGAGGACGCCAAGGTGGAGATCACTGCCAAGGTGTTTGCTGGCTACAATGGCGGCAGCGTGTACAAGGTGGACGAGGAGACGCTCAAGTCGGTCAAGGGCCGTGGCGACAACGAGTACGAGTAAGCTTCGGGGGAGATTGGAAGGGTAGCTCCAATGCATAACAGCACGAAGCGTGGGGAGAGAAGTAGGTCGGCTTGTGCTTGAAAAGCGGCTATTAGCGAGATTTGTTTTTTTTTGCATTCAGCATTTCAATTTCACTTTTTTTGCGGTGTCCATTTGCGTTTTTGCATGAAGTTGAAGTGAGAGGGCTTCTATTTGAGAGTCGTTTGGTACGACCCATTTCGTGAATGTTAGAAATGTGTCATGGGGTGTTTAGTTCATCTTTGGGTGGGTATTTGGGTTTTGACATCCAGATCCTCCTCCAGCATTTTGATTTGTAGAGCGCGACGCGAAGGAGACAAGTGTGAGGAGAATCCACCGCGCCGCGCGGCCAGCCTTCCACGATGATCCAGTCCATGTTCATCATGACGACCACCGGGTACAGCAAGCGCGCAGCCGTATATGTGCGCGTGTATGCCTGTCTCCTGCTTCCATCCGCTAACCAGGGAGTGTGCTAATCCAAATGCAGTGAGGTCATCATCGAGAAGCACTGGCGGGGGCTCACGAGCCGCAACGTCTGCGACTTCTTCATGGAGGAGGTCAACAAGTACCGCGAGCGGGAGGACGTGCCTCCCATCATCACCACCAGCAAGTACTACCTCGTCAGCGTCTTCCGCGACGACCTGTTCGTGCTGGCGGTGGTCACGAACGAGGTAAGACGACGAGCAATCCGTATGTTTGACGCGTCAGTACTGACGGTCATGATGTGCTTACACTACTGCAGATCTCGCCGCTGTTTGTGATCGAGTTCTTGCACCGTGTGCTCGCTGTCTTCCGCGATTACTTCGGGAACTTCGACGAGAACTCCATGAAAGACAACTTCTCGACCGTCTATCAGGTAGCGAAGGCGTCTTCTCTGTTATCATTCCTCTCTTCTACTGTGCTTGCTTAGATGCTGACGCGAGTGATACACCCGCTCTTATTTGGACTGCAGCTGCTGGAAGAGATGCTGGACAACGGCTACCCGTTGACCACCGAGCCCAATGCGCTGAAAGCCATGGTGGCGCCGCCTTCCACCGCGAACCGCATCGCCGCCATGGTCTCTGGCAAATCGCGCGTGAGCAACACGCTGCCGGACGGCGCGATCTCCAACATCCCGTGGCGCAAGAGCGGCGTGCGGTACACGCAGAACGAGATCTACTTCGACATCGTGGAGGAGATCGACGCCATCATCGACGTGTCCGGCCGCATGCTGTCGTGCG